>ML826634.1:51446-63054 GCA_009831015.1 Picea engelmannii
GGTGCGCAGGTTTTCTGGGAGAGCTGGAAAGTGGTGCGCTAGCTTCTGGGTGGGATCATCTGTTCAGTTTAGTTTCTATTCTTTTGCTTGGTGCATTTAGCCTCTCTTGGCAAAATATTGCAGCCAGAATTCTCTTCTCGGTCAAGGTCAAGGTGCTCGGAGGGTGGCTTAAGGCCTGTGGTTGGGTGATGAGGGTATCGTCAATGGTTAAACGAGCACAATCCTCTATATTCTAACACTACCAACGTGAAATTTGTGGAGAACAAGACAACATACTGAGTTTTCCTAATAATCAACCCTCTTAAAGGTGAACAAAGATACTTCAATTTGCACAAGTAACTCCAACAATGAATGAAAATGGATAGATTGATAAGCAGCAGCTGGAGGGTAAAAATGATCTATAAATTGTTGTGGTATTCCACTGCAATAATTCTTAATATTCTGAAATATGTTATTACACAGTGTTTTACTTTAAATTTGGATTTAATGTTACTATCTTAATGCATGAAATACTGAAATGAAAGAAGCTAATCAAATAACACAACATCCACACAATGAACACTAGATGTACCCTAGGAAAACCCAATATGGGGAAAACCCAACTACAAGGTGAGGCCTATGCCTTGCTCTTTTCTTCTCAGTTTTGAAATGCAAATACAAAGAAAGAGGCACTCATTATGGATTTGCAATGGACATCGTGGCATGTATGGATACTATAGGATATTCTCCTTCCTTTATTTTGCTCCAATATCCCACTCTCAATGATATGCTTTCTTATGGAGCAATACTCAATAAAATAGGAATGGAACCCCTTCCTATCCAAGTGGATCGATGTTTAACATGGTTTGATCACCATTTAGGGTTAGAGTTAGAGTTTTTGCATGCCTCAACTCCTTATAAGGGTTAGGATTTTGGACCCTCTAGAATCTTCATGAAAGTCCACATTTATCTAGCTCCACATGTGTGAGTAATGTGAGTTATCATGGCAGACACTCAATATCATGGTGGCCAACAAGATAGGTCGACTTGTGGGAGGCATAACTTCCACATACAAACTTTAATTGATGTTATATCTGCACCATTGCAAAGCTCTTGATGTTAGAATAGCATTGAGACATTGGAAACGTTGTTCACAAAGTTTTGACCCCAAAAGTGGTCATTTAAGGCCTCAAATAGGCTCTTGAAATTTTTGGACCCTAAATCAGCAAAGTGGGACTTACCCCTAAAATGGGCCCTACAAGTCAATAGCTCCAATGTTTCCACCTATAAAGTACCAAAATAAATGACAAATTATATAATCCATTTTGGATCATACCTCCCCATTTAGGGGGGATTTTGGTCCCCAAAAGCTTTCACTGGAGGAGGTGGGGAAATTTCTCCTCCACCTTTTCCTTAGAGTACCATTTGGCCTTGCTTGGAAATTTTTCTTTCAATCCAACCTACTAGAGTTCATGTTGCCCCCATCTAGTTGTTATAGACTTCTTCTGCAAAATTGTATCTTCTGTTAACTCTACTTGAGCTTCTAGTGCTAAATCCTCTATGGTAGTAAGACTTGATCATCATTTTCCTAGTCCAGCATGGAAGGCTCATAAAGTATCAAGTTCTCCACATTCACTATTGAGTAAATGAGCAGATATGGGGGTAGACTGAGTCTGTAGGAATCATCACCCATGAATCTCCAACACTTCAAAAGGACCATACCTCAAAGCTTTGATCTTCTTACTAGTATCATATAGCCTTTCTTTGTTTATACGAAACCAAAATCTATCTCCCTGTTACAGAATGTTTCGTCTGTGGATATATGAAACTTCCCTTGGATTACCAGACCCCTATACCAAGACAGAAACACTACAAGTGGACACTAACATCCCTTTAAACTTGTTTTAACTCATTAGAAAGAGAGAGGGAGAAAGGTAATGATGTACCTTGTTTTGAAGTTTGTCCTATTTGCTTCCAATCTGTGAGATTGATCTTCAAAACCCGTGGCACAACTTGATACCTGCAATGGGAAGCAAAGAGAAACAATTATCTCCTACTCTAGTTGATTAGGTCAAACAAATTTGTCTACGAAGATTAAAGCAACAGTAGACAAGCATATGCAAGAATACACAAGCTTGAAGAAGATAGTCCAAGTATATTCAGATGAGAACCCAAAGAGAAAATTTACAGACCACGATTGATGCAGCAACAACCTCTCCAAGCTCTCCTCATCTAAACATTGCACAAATCTACAAAGATCAAAATGATGATACTCCGACTGATTACTTCCTCCCTTCACCTTGGAAAGCCCTCAATATATAGGCTTGAGAGGCACAACCACCATGAGAAAATGATGGATATGGTTGAGGATATGGCTCCTTAATGTTTGGATCAAATCCTAAGGTGAAGAGAAAGCATGAGGGTCGAACATAACCAACCCCATCTTGAGAAAGTTGGCCCATAGAATTAGGTGGAGGATCCCCAATTTCTCTCAACAAGAATGGTGCTCCCCCAGAGTGAGAGACAAGGTGCCATCCTAATATTGGCGCTCCTCTAACATGGAAGGGGGGGGACCATGGCCCTCCCCCAACATGGCCAGGGGGGTGCCACCCTTCATAAATTCTCAAAAATAGGTCGAATTTTCCAAGGAAAAGGTGTGTTTTGACCTAGAAATGTTGGGTTTCTTCCTCCCATATGAATTAGGGGTCATGGACAATTGTTTTCATGGTGTCAAGGGGTGGAAACACCTAAAAATGTGAATGTGACACTTGGTAATGTGCATATGACACTTGCGATAGTGCATGCGACACTTACCAAGGTACATACGTCACTTTGCGACACCTAGGGTGCGAAATGCAAATGCGAAAATTTGATGTGTAACACTCCCACCTTAAATGTTTTCTCAATTCTATGTTTATCATGTTGGGCCTTGCACTTTTTCTATGACTTCTTCAATGCCTCTCGTACTTGAAAATTGATATGCCTAATCTTATCAATTAATTTTTCATCCTTCTATGCTTCTCATGTGATGTCTTACCTCACTCCTCTTTGTTGCCCATTTACAACATCTAAGGGAAAAGGTGGTAAATATCCAAAGTGAATTTCAAAAGGAGACTTATTTGTAGAAATAAGGATTACTTTATTATAAGAGTGTTGAATCTAAATCAAATTTTGATCCTGGGTCCTCAAAATCGTATGGTTGTAACCACTAGAAATTTAAACCAATGTCTTGTTCACTGCTTTTGCCTGCCCATTTGTCTATGGATGGAAAGTTGCGTATCTCTTCAAATTGGTGTCCATCTTCTCCCAAAGTGTAGTTAAAAAGGCATTGAAAAATCTAGTATCTCCATCTGAGATGATGCTCCTTGGTATACCTAAGTGAACCTATAGCTTTTCAAAGAGCATGTTTGTCTCACCTTGTCCCTTAATAGTCTTTTTACAAGGCATGAGAATGCATATCTTGTTAAACTTGTCAACTATCACAAACAAATAATCATGCCCCTTTCTTTTTCGTGGGAAACCACCCATGAAATACATGGAGATGTTCTCCCATGGTCTAGTAGGTACAAGTAAGTGATGGTATACACCTTGATTTTTTTACTAGGTTGGCTAGCTAATGGGCCACCAAATAGTGTAACTTTGAGGCTCATCTTGTAGCTAATATGATCCTTTTTGTGGACTAAAACATGTTACACTTATAAAATAATATGATTAATATGAACATCTTAGGTTATGTGCATTGACTGTCATGAATGATTGAATTTTGAGTTATGTGATATACATTGGTTTAATTTATGATTTTAATGAACTTATGCATTCTTGAGGTTGCGTTAATAATTTATTCAAGTAGGTTGAATCCTATGGGTGATCTCCATAAAATTTCACTTGAGATAAAAGGGGGATCATTCCCCTCTCCAACCTCCAAAGGAGCCAAGCATTTAATGGCTCAAGACACTCAACC
The DNA here is from genome assembly GCA_009831015.1 of Picea engelmannii. NCBI lineage: Eukaryota > Viridiplantae > Streptophyta > Pinopsida > Pinales > Pinaceae > Picea > Picea engelmannii. The sequence continues at coordinate 55,387 of ML826634.1, forward strand.
AACAAGATCCTAATTCAATTTTTTGATTGAATGAATTCGAATTAAGGAGGGAGATTTTGTCCTTGAAACAAGGATCCTTGATTCTAGGGACCCTATAGACAAGTCATCTTCAATGAAGGACTAATTGAAGGGATGATTTATTATTTTTTTTGTATAAATAGGAGCTAGAATGAAGTAGGAGGGAACTGTTTTTTCTTTTGGCATAAATAATTTCATAGGAACTAGAGAATTCAAATTGTTGAGGAATCTTACGTTGTCATGAAGTAGTTTTCTGAATGAAGAAACTATGTTTCAGATCTCAAGCACTTAGTGGTTTATTTAAGGGTCCCTATAGAGACCTTGAATAGGGCCCACTCAAGGATATACAATGAACCCTCTTTGTTGTTATGTTTTATTTCTGCAGTATCTCATAGTTTCTTCTAGCATTATCATGTTGTTATGTTTTATTTTTGTAGTATCTCATAGTTTCTTCTAGCATTATCAAGTTGGTATATTTTATTTCTGCAGTAGCTCACAATTTCTTCTAGCATTGTCATGCTATTATTTTTTATCTATGTAATATCTCGTAGTTTCTTCTAATATAGTCGTGTTGTTTTATTTTATTTCTGCAAATAGCTCATAGTTTCATGTAAAGAACTCATGCAAGTTATTACAACAAGTTCATTTTCTTCATGTTGATTGACTTTCAACTAATTTAATTATGTTTTTACATCAATTTAATTATTTTTTTGTAGTAAGTTCATTTGCAGTCAATTTAACTATGCAAATTCACTTTTTTCTCGTTGTATTGCAACCTTATAATTTATGTTTAGTATCTCAGCCTATCTCATGAATTTTGAAATGGTCATTCACTCGCATTCTTTGTAGTTTGAGTAGTCTTTTGTATGATGTTTCCTTCCTCTCTAGAATAGTGGCAACCACTCTCATTACCCATGCTCTTGATTCTCTTGACTTGGGGTATAAGGAGTACATATCATCAGCCTTTGAGGGTGAAGAGATAGGAGAAAAGAGGTTGATATTGAGAATCCTCCTTGTTGTTAGATTAGTTTATGCATCCTTAATGTTAACATCACTTCACGCGTAATGTATATAGGTAGCCCTAAATAGAGTCTTGCAATCAACTTAAGGAACACGATGATGAAGAGGTTGTTAAGCCTTGGAAATATGCACTTATCCACTGTTAATATCTATGTCGAACCATCCCTATAGCAGCCAACATAGTGACTCTATAACCTCATATGATTCTTCTAAGAAAGGAGTGAACGTCATGAGAAAAATTTCTTAAGGAAATGAACAACAATATTCAAGTTAGAATTCAGATTCACATTCCTTATTGAGTCTATAAATCAAATTGTACTAGTGTAGTTGCACATATAGTGCATAGTTCCTCACCAAAGAAGCATGTCCTTGGATTGGTAAATTAAATTCAAGCTGAGGAATTAACAGTCTTGTTGAAATTATTTATCCCATCACTTTTTGGTGTCATTACAAAGGATGTGCTAAAAACTACATTTAAGTCCATCTGAATTTAAAAAAGAAAAAGAAAAAAAAATCATTAGATTGTATGCATCAACCTAGAGATAGATTTGGTAGATTTTATCAAGAGCTCACACTATTGAAACAAGTACAATTGAATAAGGACATCAACAAAATGTTTGTGAAATAGACACCCAATAATTCATTGAAGAATTTGTTGAGTTACCCCAAGAAGGAGCAAGGATTTTTGTAAATTTGGTTCTAGAAGAAGGAGAAGAATCCTCATCTCACCACACCATGGTTGAACATTGAGAGCAACAATTTGAAATATTTTATTTTTCCATTTGGGAAAAAAGTCAAGAAACAAATCCCCATTTTCATGGCCTTCTTACAGAAGACCCTAACACTTTTCCTTTTGAATTTGAATTTGTTTGTAGGACTTATGATTATGCATCTGATAGTCAAAAGCTCAAGATTTTTCCCTCTACATTGAAGGAACCGGCCTTGAGGTGATTTATGAGTTTAGAAGAAAACAACATCAGGAACTGGGAAAAAATGAAGAAAACCTTCATTTAAAATTATAGAGACTATTGTAAGTCCAAGGATACAAGAGATGAAATCTTTAGAATGATCCAAGGAGAAAATGAATCCCTAGAAGACTATGAGGAAAGGTTCCAACTCAGTTACAAGATGGCATAGTTGCACACTAGATGATAACTCCCTCAATTTTGTGTTGCTTAGAGGTGTAAGAGAGGAATTTATGGTGACTTTTAATCTCCTTGCAAATGGAGACATGTTTCAATTGGAGTATGAATAAATATAGAAAGTATTCAATAACTACTCTAGATCTACAAGGAAGAAGAGTAGGAATGGCATAAATTTTGCATCACAATCATCTAATTCTAAAACTCTTACTAAAAATAAAATAGGAGGATTGTTATAATATACAAAAACTAACAATTTACATTCATAGGCCATACAAATGAATACATTGCACATAAAGAGAAAGCAAGAAGCAATTTTTTTATTATCTATTCTCTATCCTAAATGCACAAAAAAACATACTAGGAATGAATGTCCAAACACTATAGAAATTTATGCAATTTGTGAAGAGCAACATCCAACTAACAAATTTACTTCCTTTCTAGGTAGTAAGGTTTCTTATTAGGAAGATGAGGAGAATGTGGAGCCACTATGCTTCATCAACCAAAGAAGGCAAGGATTAGCTTGACCATTCCAACCAAGTATGTCATATTCGCATCCTCAATAATTTGTTAGATATAATGCACAAATGAATACTCAACCTTGGTATCCTCATAATAAACCTAGTTGGACAATGAAAAATCAATGACTGTATTAAAACCATGCTCAACCATTCCAATCTTCCTTTCAATCATTCCCATTTCAACCTCCAATGCAAAACTACCAGTGGAATATCCATCCACAAGGGTGGATACCTACAAACTAGCAACAACAAGTATTGTTCTTGCCTCCACCACAACAAAGCAATGCTCCAACAAGAAATAATCGACAAATTCTAAAACAACCTCAATTGCATGCCAACACCCAATAAAAACAATAGGCGGGTCAATAGGTATACAATAATGAGATGACCACCTACCAAACATAATTTATTCAAGAGATCAATCTAATATTAGGGAAGGTACTAAAAACCCCGCCTCTCATTAGATCCCATAGAGGATAAGGGCTATGAGGAGGAGGAATCTCTTCCACAAGAACAATCTATCCTTGAACCAATACTACCTTATCCTAAAATGATAGAAACTAAGAAAACTTACTTATCCTAAAATAATGACCTCCCAAGAGAACTCAAAAACTTGTGTGTCAAAATCGCTCTCCTCCGGGCCATTAGGATGTTTATATATATAACAAATTCATAAAGAATAATGCACTAAGAATCTAGGAAGGAAGAGGACATATTCTTTTGTAGTCAATGTGATAGTCTAGCTGGCATATCTTATGCTAGGAAAATTCTTTGTCCTTAAATACTTATATCTATGCAGCCTGGATGTAGATGTATACATCAAAAAAAATATCATTCATAATACTTTGATAAACCTGGGGGAAACCATCAATGTTATGACAAAAGACATTATTCTTAGACTAAACCTTAAGGAACTATTGATACACACACCTATTATACTAGTCCAGCTAATAATTTGTTAGATATAATGCACAAATTAATACTTAACCTTGGTATCCTCATAATAAACCTAGTTGGACAATTCAAAATAAATGACTATATTAAAACCATGCTCAACCATTCCAATAGTCCTTTCAATCATTCCCATTTCAACCTCCAATGCAAAACTACCAGTGGAATAGCCCTCCATAAGGGTGGATACCTACAAACTAGCAGCAACAAGTATTTCTCTCACCTCCACCACAAAAAAGAAATGCTCCAACCAACAATAATCAACAAATTTCAAAACAACCTCAGTTGCATGCCAACACCCAATCCAAACAATAGGTGGGTCAATAGGTATACAATAATAAGATGACCACCTACCAAACATAATTTCTTCAAGAGATCAATCTAATATTGGGGAAGGTACTAACAACCCTGCCCCTCATTAGAGCCCATAGAGGATAAGGGCTATGAGGAGGAGGAATCTCTTCCATAAGAAAAATATATCCCTGAACCAATACCACCTTATCCTAAAATACTAGAAACTAAGAAAACTTACTTCTCCTAAAATAATGACCTCCTATGAGAACTCAAAAACTTTTGTGTCAAAATCCCTCTCCTCCAGGCCATTAAGGATGTTTAGATATACAACAAATTCATAAAGAATAATGCACTAAGAAGCCAAGAAGGAAGAGGAAAGATTCTTTTGTGGTCAATGTGATAGTCCAACTGGCATATCTTATGCTAGGAAAAATATTTGTCCTTAAATACTTATATCTATGCAACCCAGATGTAGATGTATACATCAACAAAAATCTCATTCATAATACTTTGATAAACCTAGTGGAAACCATCAATGTTATGAAAAAATACACTATTCTTAGACTAAACTTAAGGAACTATTGAGACACACACCTATTATACTAGTCCAGCTAATAGATAGATCAATTTTAAATCTTGAAGGAGTCTTAGAGGATGTATTGGTGTCCATTGATTCATGGGAGTATATAACAAACTTTATAGTACTTCAAACCAAATCCAAACTGAATTGGTACCCTCTCATTTTAGGAATACCTTGGATACATAAATACCTATGTGGGTGTAACACACCCACTACGGGAACTAAGATTTTTAGGCTTTTTCCCCTCTTCTTCGAGGAACAGAATCCCTGAATTCCTATGGGGCATGGTGCAGACCCTCCCTTCCTTTATCCTTCCCCATGTGATCATTGGCTATGACCACAGGCCTTACCAGAGAGGTACTTACGGCTTCCGCGATTCGGGGAATCACGATGCAAGCGTTCCCCTGCTCTCTGTCTTTCGAAGTGTCGAAGGCCGAAAAGGATCTAACAGCTCATCGAATTTATCAATGACTCGGACTAAATCCTGGCAGGGTTTCGCATACCGGGATTTCGCAATATATGAAGACAAGGGGTTCATACCCTTTGGTTTTCCGGGTGCCGAAACACCAAAATCCTTATATCCACCAAGCTCATTTCGGGGTTTCGCAAGTTGGGATTTCGCGATGTGCGAAGACAGGAAGTCTTGCACCTGGGTTTTCCTGGGAGCCGAAACTTTGAAGCCTTTATACATCGCTAAGCTCATTTTGGGGTTTCGCAAATCGGTATTTCGCGTCTGGCGAATACAAGGAAACTTGCCCTTGGGTATCCCGGGTGCCGAAATGCCGAAACACCAAACTCTAACCATGCTATACCATTTTGGGGTTTCTCATATCGGGATTTCACAACTGGCGAATACAAGGAATATGACCCTTGGGATTCTCGGGCACCGAAACGCCGAAATATCAAAATCTATTCACGCTGTATCATTTCGAGGTTTCTCATATCGGGATTTCGCAACTGGCGAATACAAGTAAACTGACCCTTGGGATTCTCGGGTGCCGAAACTCTGAAATATCAAAATTTATTCACGCTGTATCATTTCGGGGTTTCTCATATCGGGATTTCGCAACTGGCGAATACAAGGAAACTGACCCTTGGGATTCTAGGGTGCCGAAACTCCGAAATATCAAAATCTATTCACGTTGTATCATTTCGGGGTTTCTCATATTGAGATTTCGCAACCGGCAAATACAAGGAAACTGACCCTTGGGATTCTCGGGTGCTGAAACTCCGAAATATCAAAATCTATTCACGATGTATCATTTCGGGGTTTCTCATATCGGGATTTTGCAACTAGCGAATACAAGGAAATTGACCCTTGGGATTCCCAGGTGCCGAAACTCCGAAATATCAAAATATATTCACGCTGTATCATTTCGGGGTTTCTCATATCGGGATTTCGCAACTGGCGAATACAAGGAAACTGACCCTTGGGATTCCCGCATGCCGAAACTCCGAAATATCAAAATCTATTCATGCTGTATCATTTCGGGGTTTCTCATATCAGGATTTCGCAACTGGCGAATACAAGGAAACTGACCCTTGGGATTCCCGGGTGTCGAAACTCTAAAATATCAAAATCTATTCACGTTGTATCATTTCAGGGTTTCTCATATCGGGATTTCGCAACTGGTGAATACAAGGAAACTGATCCTTGGGATTCCTGGGTGCCAAAACTCCGAAATATCAAAATCTATTCATGATGTATCATTTCGGGGTTTCTCATATCAGGATTTCACAACTAGTGAATACAAGGAAATTGACCCTTGGGATTCCCGGGTGCCGAAACGCCAAAATACCGAGAGGTATCCCCGCTAAGCTACTTTCGGTGACAGGGATGAAGCAAATTCATGGGTTTCCTAAAACGGTAGTCCTTTCAAGGAGCTCACTCCTCTCTGTATGGTGAGGGAACTTTATCGGAAGGAGGTGCCTTCGGGGAAATCCAACCAGGGCATCACGTGAGTTAAGTAAATGGGAAAAATCTCCCGAGAACAGACTCGAAATCTTAACTTGTTCAATATATATATATATATATATATGAACCGAATATGGTCATACAAGTATAAGCATGCATCCACCATTTTCAATCAAAACACCAGGCAAACACTTCTATACAGAAACCAATTTGTGAGTGTACAACCATGAGCATGCATTCTAGGAATATTCAATTTAAGATATAGGACATAAATACTTGTCAGGAAACACCAAGTGTAATGCAACTGCTGAGAGGGGTGCTCGTTTCCACCCAACCGTAGACTCAGCGACTCCCAACGGATTTACCACTAGCCACCCCCGAGCTTAGACCACGAGGCTTTGAGACTCAGTCTCCTACTTCCCGCTTGTCGGAAGTCAAGGACGAAGGTTACTCTCCTTCTTCTATGCTCAAGACTCACTAAATTTTCCAGAGTCCCTCTAGTTCTCCTTCTGCGATTCCTGTTGCGTGCTCTCTCCTCCCCACACTTCCTTTCTTGCTTTGTCCTGCAAGGTCATGTGTGGAACGAATTCCCCCATAGTGGTCATGTCTGAGGGCTTCTATGGATGGGCGGTTCACCCCCATCCCCTCATTAACTCATGAGGAGCCTCCCCACCTACCATCCTGGCAAGTAATTCATTCCAGGGCCAGAGAGCAGCTTTGGTCTTTGAGTCAGTGAAGACCAATACGGTATTGGTTCGGTGGAAGTTAACACCACCATTCCAGGTGCCTTCCACCACCTTTCATCAGCCATCGTGGTCTCTTTTTCAGCACATCCCCCTTCCAGCAGTCATGCAACACATATTCACACATCATTTACATTCATCGACCCTTTTATATAGGGTTCGTCAAATCACACATTCACATCTTGGAGTTTTCCATAGTTCTTGGCCAATATAGTTATTTTTACAGACTGGGGGAAATAGGGTGTTACAATTCCCTCCCCCTTAAAGGAACATCATCCTCGATGTTCTATCTATCAATAGAACGTGTAAGTAATGAAGTAAACAAAATCGAATATGCATGTTTCATGGCATCTTCCATTTCCCATGTAGCCTCATCTGGGCCAAAATGTTTCCATTGCACCTTGACCTGTGCAATGGTTCGGTTCCTGAGCGGGGTTTCCCTTCTGTCCAATATTCATTGAGGTTTTGGTAGGAATTCTCCCTC
>ML826635.1:0-27843 GCA_009831015.1 Picea engelmannii
CACAGAGCCTCACGATAACAAGTTTCTAAACATCGCAACTCGATGTGTGGCAATTATATAGAACATCTTTCGGCCGAACTTTGTTTCGGCCGAAAACTTATTCGGCCGAAAGATTATTCGGCCGAACAAGTTTTCGGCCGAAACAACATTGCCGGAAAAAAATTATCCAGCCGACCAAATTTCTACACGCAAATCGAGGGCCCGGTTATGGATTCGTTCGATTTGACGTTTATATTTTCGGCCGAACAATAGTTCGGCCGAAAATAATTTCTTTCGGCCGAAAAAATCATTTAGTTCGGCCGAAAAGCGGTTTTTGGAAAATTTGGAGACCCGATTGTCACGAAAGTGTAACCCACCTTCGTGATTTCACCCTGGGATGAACTATATGATACCTTTTTAAAATATTGGGGAGAGAGAAATTCGTTTGATCAGTACCTAAATGAATTCACTACTTTGAGAAGAGGAAAAAAATGAAGTTCTGTCTACTTTTAATCGAAGGTTTCACAGCTTGTATTATAGCCTGCCCCTGGAAATTAAACCTTCTGATACTACTGCCATGGTGTATTACATAATGTCTCAATATTCTGACCTTGTTTTGTATATTAGGGAAAGAAAATCGACATATTTATCACAGTTATTCATGGATGTTGAGGAAGTGGAGGAGAACCTCTGAGCTTGCGGCAGGATTCAAAGTCAGTGTCATGTCAAATCTGAACATGAGGCAGATTTTATTTGTTGTCCCTATGAAGAAAACATAGTGGATGATTTGGTCCTTGAAGCAGGTATCTTTGACAGCCTTGCCTCTGAGGAAGTCATTGTCTAAAACATTGACCAAGAGCATCTTATTGCTGACAAACACTTTGGTAATGAATACTTTGTTGTTAGAAAGAATCATGAAACAAGACATTTTGAATGTCAAGAGTCAAAGGTTTGTTATGGACAACCTATTTTTTTATGGAAATACCAGTGATGGTGATGAACATAATTTTTCTATGGTTTGTTTGGAGCCTCTTAGAACTATTCTTGTATATGATGATTATGCTCCTAATCCTTGTAAATACTATGGAGGTGTTGAAAGGGATTTTCATATAAATCTAATCTCTTATCCATCACCAACAAATGAACAGTCTTCTCTTAATAAAAACCATATGTATGAGCAACAGACTATCCCCACGGTATATGCAGAAATGATCAGCAATCAACCAACAAGTGGCTCTGAAGTTACGCATCAGCTATTCGACCCACATATTCCTATGTCTGTCATTCAAACAAGTGTTCATGTAGAAGACATCAAACAAACTGACAACAGCTTTGAAACAATGAAGGTAACCTTTCATAAATTAAGCAGGCATTGCTTTCAGTTTCATGACCCTGTCAATGAGTACATAGAGTTACACTTTTCAAATTCTTTGGAGCATGCAGAATTGATCTTTTTATCATCATGTCAGGGTGAGTATGGTTTCTTGAATGAATTTGTATCACTGTTGTTACATTTCAAACATCAGTTGTTGATCAATGACAAAGAAGAGGTTTATTCAATTTTAAAATTGCTTGAATGGTTGTTATGGAAGGCAGCATTTACCTAACCAATTGCAGAGCTGGTTAGAGTAGAGTAGGGTATGAAATAAGCTCGTTGCCCGAGCATTTCTTTTATTCTAGTTTGCAGCAGAAATATCAATAAGGTTGTGTGAATAAAGGCCAGTTTTGAAGGTATATAGAGATCAGTTGCACAGGTCTTGAGAGTTTTCAGAGATTGGTTTCATAGGCCAGATGACTCCATAGCCCAATAGATAAGGCAATTGAAACTACTAGGTTCTTGGAGCCTCGCAGGGAGGTCTCCATCCCAGTTGGAGCCAAATGTTAGCACTCAATTTTTTATGGAAATTTTAAGTGTCTTTAACTTCCTTGTGCTAAACTTTTGAAATATTTTTGCTCATTTGCCCTAGTTCATAAATTCCAATTTCCTCGTTGAGTTAGGAAGAGTCTTAATTCATAAATATTTTTCTCCAAACACCTATGGCCTTTTTCTTTTTAACCTGCATAACCAAAAACCAATTTTAGTAGTTTTTCCTAAATCTTTATTTTATTGATTTCCCTATGAATTTATTTTAGTTGCCTTTTCAATAAATGAGTTTATTGACTTTGATAGAAGAGGTGGTGTGTGTTTTAAAGTGGCTTAAACCTATATCACACTATGTATTATCTTACAAGTCAAATCTATCCTAAGACCAAGCCACGAGTCGAACCACAATCTCAAGCTATGGGCCAAGCCATAAATTAAGCCAACATTCCATTTGTTCGGTGCTCGGTGAAATTGCAAATGCCTGATTTGCAGGATGCATGCACAGGTGCCATGATGAGATATCAATGTAGTATTGTTTAAAGTTTCTACAGGTGTTGAAGAACTAAATGTAGCCACTATGTATACAATGATGTTCCCAAAATTCTTGCCCATTCCACCGTTTACATGCATGGATGAGCATAATGCATTGCACTGCCAAATCTCCTAGACATTGCCAAATCTCCTGGACGTTGGGCTCCATTTTCTCCTGGGCGTTGTAAATTTCCTGGGCGCTGCGTTTTCTCCTGGGTTTTGTAATTTTCCTCGGCACTACCCAACCTCCTAAGCAGTGTAACGCCAGACACTATGGATTCTGTAGGACGTTTCAATATTGGCACTACCTAATTTCTGGGAGGCGCTACCTAATTTCTGGCAGAGACGGATTCTTTCACAGAGAACATGATTTTCTTGTAAAATTGACAGTTCAGATTCTTGCATGTATAAGATTTGTTTTTGTTGGTATTCTGCCCTCCACTTACAACTGTTGGTATAAGGAAGGAGGCTAGCTCGTACCTCCAGCTGTTGCCTCCCTTTTTGTTATAAATAGATATATCAATTTCTTTAGCAGGGGTTCGAATGGTTGAGCTGAGGCTCCCATATTGTAATTTTGTTTGACTGAGTAAACTGTTCTCTGGTTATGTACTGGACCTGAGAATTTTTTATTAATGGAAGTCAGCTTCTCTTCATTTCCTTATTTCTTCTTACTCTGAATGCTCATTAATGGAGGATCCTTATGAGATGTTATAGTTGTATCATAATGAATGTTTGATTGTGGTGCTACTGTAAATATTTTCAAGGTTTTAAAGTTTAGTTTCAAGAGGATCTTGTGACTGATCTTTTTCTTCACCTAGATGTTAGAAGGCTTGATGCTTATAGTAGACTTGTTCATTCTTCTCACCAAGTCTTCCCTTTACTCATATTTATCCTTAAACAATTGACTGAAGCTAGTCAAGGCCTCATTTTCTTGTGCATGCTAGCCCATATTTCTGAGTTAAAACCTTATTATTTTGAGTCCTATCCTTTTGACCTTTTAAAAACTCATTTACATTTACAAATATTTTGATGTTACCAAGCTCACCTGATTACAATCTATGGTGACTTTTGGAGTGATAACAACTAGATTTGCTTATTAATGAAGAATTGATTGATCGTTGGAATTCTAGACTTCATTTCTGAACTGAGTTAAGATTCCAGGTTGTTTCCTAGGTTGGGAAGGGCCCTTCAGTTCAGGTAACATCCTGTTATTTTTATTATTTTCATTAAATTAGCTGCAAATTATATTTTGTTTTCTTTGCATTCTATCTCCAACTCGTGTGATGATTTCCTTTTACATTTAACTCTAGCTTTGTATTATTTTAATTCTGTTGTTTTATTTTACGATTTTTAAGATTGGTCCTTGAAGAAGAACACCACAAATCTGCACCAATTCCATGCCATTATTTCCCCTTCATTCTTACGATAGATTGATTTATGTTGCCTGCAATTTTAATCATGATCTGCACTGTCAATAAACCTATAGACAATTGAAACATGATCATTGTTTAGCCTAAAAAACGATCGAAACAAATAAATAAAAACTTCTCTGCAATTGTGCCCTCCTCGCTCTTCTCTTGTCTTCATTCTTTGCACCCAGTTTGCACATCCATCCATTCGGATTGTTCTCCTCACGCCCACAACTATTCACTTCAACGTTGTCTTTAACACCATCTCCATTCACTTACCTCTTACTCATTTGACGCTGCAAGAGATGTATGTTTTTGTCCATAGATTTTTAGGTTTTATTTTGTATTCTTGTTTTATATTGGTTTCATATATCTCGTGTCATATTGTTTATCTAATATGTGAATCTTTTGATACATTGTCATATGATTACGTAATGAGTTCTTGTTTATTTAATTATTATATGTTGTGTTGATTTGTAGGTTACATTATTGTGTTGTATATAAGTCATGTTGTTGTTTGTTAATTGTTGTTTAAGTGTTCTTATGTGTATTGCTATAATGTTTATTTATTTAAGGCACATATTTGTTATAACTTTTTTTGTTAATTGTTTATTTGTTGTATATTTATAACCCTTTGTTAATAGTCATAATTTTATGTTATATATTTATAATGTTTTGTTAATTGTTTGTTTAATAGTTTGTCTGTGATATATTTTTTTAATGTTGTTTACATATTTGTTATAATATTGTTTAGTTTGTTTCATATTATGTTATATTGTTTGTCATGTTGTAATTATGTTTTGTTTTATTTTTCAAAGTATTGTAAAATATTGTTAAGTGTTATGCAGCGTTGGAAGGATTATGTTTGTAGAGTGATTTCAAAATTAATTCCGCACCCACACATTCATTCTTGTACATAAAAAAAAACTAATCATGTACCTACACATTGACTTCACTTTTATTTTCGGGTGTATCTTTTTTAGGACATTTCATTTGCATAGTTTAAATTCATATTTCATTTCCTATTTGTTTGATTTTCCCTTTAGCTAGTTTGCTTTGATTTGGTTTTTCCATAGTTTAAATTTCTTTTTATTTCTGCACTTTGATTTTACTTCTAATTCTTCTTTCATTCATTTGGAAGTGTGTTTGTCAGCATTAGTTGTTAGCATAGGTTAGAATAGAATCCAATCATGCATTTCCTATGCTCGCATCTCCAAGTTTATGAACTCTCGGTCGATAATTTAATGTTGATAAATCAATGCATATATTTTACCCAACAGTGACTATCGATGGAATTAGCTGCCAAAGTTCATTTCTGGAGTAGAACTTGGAATTAGCAAATACGACGAGGAAATTGCTAGCTATGAGGTGGACAGAGGAGGACAAACGGAGGACAAAATCTTACTTCAACATAAATAATGTTTCATTGATGGTTTTCATATTGATTTTCCAAGGCTACATATATTCTTGGGGTGTTTATGCCCACATATTCCATTGTAGTTACCTCCTGTCTATTTTGCAAAGTCCTCATTCTATCTCCCTTATGAGGACAAGTTCTATATAAATGGTCTCCTTCACACTCCCCAACATTTGATTGGTTTCCTTGTCCTTTTTCCCGAAGATTCTACCATCTTGGATCCAATTTGACTTGGATGACTTTGTTGATATTTATTATGACTTTTCCTGAAGAAATGTGGTTTGTATCCCTTCTTCCTTTGATCTAATTTTTCCATTTTCTTATCTTCCCAGGACTTCTGGAAAATTTCTTTGTCTTTGTTCTAATAATATAGATATTTGGATTTCTTGATGGTATCTTCAAGAGTCTTAGGTTCATCAAATTGTATTTTGTCTCTGTAAAATGTTGGCAATCCACTTAAGAGACATTGTATCTTCACTTTATCCTCTTTAATATAGCCCACATATCTCAACAGATCCAAAAATTTCTTCTCATATTCTTCCATGGTCATAGTTCCCAACTTGAGTTTTAAGAACTCTTGTGCATTTTCTTATCATAGTAGTGCTTAGAAATATTTTGTTGCTAGAAATACTTCTTGAACTACTTCCAAGAAATCCTCCTCTCATTGATGTTCTTAACTTGCTCGAGTTGATCCCACCACATGGAAGCTTTTCCTTATAGAAGGTATAAAACAATTATGGCTTCTAGATTTGATGAATAGTTGTGCATCTGAAAATGCTTTCTTATTCGTAGCAACCAATCTTCGAAATCCTTTCCCATCTTGTTTTCACCATCGAATGTTGGTGGCTTAAATTTCCTAATCTCCCCTTGCAAATTGTCTAGTTCATGTCTTCTTATTTGGTCTTTGATTGAAGACACTTTTGGACTACTCTTTGATTCATCATATGCATATGACTTCTTGGTTGAATGAGTTGGTGAATAGTGATGCCTTTGAGTTTTGGTAGCAATTTTTGAGTGCCTAGATATTCTATGACTATCCCTCCTTGCATGAGCTCTGCCTACTTCCTCTTGTCTTGACCCCAATCCATTATTTATTTTCTTTTGTAGGTGATTTAAACTTTGGAGCAATTGGGTGTTTAGTTTATTTTGCTTCTCTTGGACTTTTAGTAGACTCTCATTATCATCTCTACAACTCTGCATCTCCATATTAAAAAAAATCATGGCTAACAACTTCATTGACTTTGTTCACTCTATGTGTGCATTAGACTCTATCTCCTCATTTCCTACACTAATATTTAGGCCTTCATGAGGGTTAATGTAAGGTCCTTGCGCATCTTTCACATATCCTCCTCAATGTTGATCTTCAATTATGATCATTACTTGTCCTTTTTTTAGCACTAATTTTGCAATAAGTATGCATACAAATAAAACTACTATATACACCTCATTTCCAAATTTGTAGCATTTTCTTTCAAATTCTGGAAATTATGCACATTGTCATTTTTTGTCAATTAAGGCTACAGGTCCTTTTTTCTTCCCAATTTTTGAAGAACCCCGAAGCACTTATCCAAAATATAAGCCTTGATACATATTCCCCTCTATATTTTGTTTCCAATGATTGTATTCATGCTCCAATCTGAGCTCATAGATAAAATTTATAGTTCTTAGAAATCACCATTTTTGCACTTTTCTCACTGACACAATCAAAGTCAAAGACCAACTTTTGCCACATGTAGAAGAGAATCTAGTGAGAACTAAGACAAATTTTGTATCAAGTGTAGATAAAATTTATGATTGTGAGTCATTAGAAACTTTCATATTGGCGATCTAATGCTTTGGTCATTTTCTGCATTAATCTGGCATTGCTAACTTTGACCTTTTTTCACAATCTCTAGACTTGGAATTTTTAACCAAAACTGTTATCTTCCAAACAAAGAAAAATTGGAAAAACTTAAGTAGGAAAATTTTGGTTGGATTGTCGAGGACATAAAATGTTGACTAGGGAAAATTTTCCATATTTTTGGCCTTCAGTCCCTTTTCCTCCATTGAAGATTTAAAAAATCATCAAAAAGTCTCCAAAAGGATGAAATCTAGTATGGTTGGTTCTAAGTTTCTCACATAGAACAATTCCTAGAAATTCACCATCTACCAACTCTTACACCTATTTCAAGCCACATGTCCTCTTTTTCCATCATCCTACACAACCCAAGGAATGGGATCCCCTTGTCTGCTACAAAGTCCCTCGGTATATCACACTTCCCTCCATGGATCCATCACAAAACAACCAGAAAATATCACTTTAGGGACTCTATGGATTCTTAGTTGTAATTAGTTTTCTTAATGAGAAAAATTTCCTTCACATAGGGTCACAATTTCCACATGGTTTTATTTCCCATAATTTTTGTTACATCCTTAGTGCAACAACTTAGGATTTGAGACACGAATTCCAGTAGAATGAGAATCCAATCCCCTTTGCATGACAAAAAACTATTGAATATATTTTCATTCTCATAAAAAAAAATGTCTTCATAAGAAGTACATGTTTCTCTCTTGGAAACTAATCACAAGGTTCAAAGGCTTAGGAAACATAAAACAATTGGTTAATAAAGTCAATATAGAAGGACTTAGGCTTGCAATAAAATAATATTATCTTACTTTGGTCCCATTGTGCCCACTTAGCCCCCTTTCTTTCCTCTCTTATGTAATCATATCCCCCATGTTTTTTTCCTTCTCCTTTTGCAACCTGTGATGTATTTTGTTATCAATGTTCCATTACACACTGCATTTTTTTTTATCTTTTATCCATTTATCATATACACATATACACTACTATTTTGGGGACCAAAACTAGGGGTGTGACAAATAAATATAAGTTGTGATGTCCCTTTCCAAGTGATTAGTCCAGATGGATGATGTCATAGCGTAGCCGACTCCCATAGGATATAGACAACAATAAAAAGGGGGTCAAGGTGATTATTTGATGTCACTTGGTTAGAAAAAGTTATATTTCTAAAGTTACATTGAGTAATTAATTAAAAAGGTGTTTTAAGTGACTTGATTTTATAAAGTTACTTTACTTTATTAAAAGGGGTAAAGGGGTCTGAAAAGGGTTAACGAGGAAATAAAAGGAGAATGAGGGTGCCCTCTCTCATTATGCATTTGATATTTTCTAAAAACAAAATTGAGAGAGATCTTGTGGCTTTGTCTCTTGGGACAAAAACCCTTGAGATTTTAGAAGATTGGTTTTGGTGGTGAGACCATCCACCCTAGCGGGTCGAAGTGGGGAGATCATACACATTTCTTCAATGTGGTAGATTTTATCATCTTGGTAGTGAATTTTTCTTATAGGTAGATGGATTTTCTCATTGGTGGCGGTTGAACTTCATCATTGAGGCTGAGTCTTGGGTCATATCCTTTATTTGAGTCGAGTTTCCCTTAGTGGGCCAAGTTTTTGGTTTTGGGAGGCCGAGTCCTCCAAGAGAAATCCTGGGTTCTTCATGATGGACCATTTCCTGTGATCTGGGTGCATTTTTTGTGGCTAGGAGGTCGAGTTCCTCATCATTAAAGGTTGAGTTTGACAATGAAATTGAGTTCTCTTGCAAATAGGTTGTTTCTCCTTAAGGAAGAGACCATATTTCTCTATTGGGGTTGAGTTATTCTGATCAGGTCAAGTTCTGGAAATAGGGCACGATTTATCTCTATGGGACAACAATATTTGGGGCAACAATAGTGCCATTGGAGGGAAAATCTCTTAGAATTACTTCTCTTCCAGCAAATAAGGGATTATCAACTAAAATATATCAACCAAACTATGAGTTGTTACCATTGTCATTGCCCAATTATAAGTTGGAAATAAATAAATATATCTATATTGTGTTTTCTCAATTATATTAACTATGATTTGTGAGTACTTTGTATGCTTGTTGTTATGTATCTTTGTTGTATTAAAAGGAATTTTTTGTACACTTAAATCATACATAACCCACACATAACACTTTAGAAACCCATTTTAGAATACACAATAGTATGTTGGGATTTTTAGCAGTGAGAAGACACCTACAACCTAAGTGTTTGACAAAAGTCAACACTCGGAAATACTTGCATATTGCTACAACAATGAGAAAAAATTGTAACAACGGTTCCTAGGACATTACAATGGTATCATAGCATGTGATCCAGTTCCCAACTTGTGAGGGTATACAAGATTGGTTATGGAATAAATCAAAACAATGCAAGGAACAATGGAGCTAGTGGTTCAAAGAGGCAACAAATAGGACATAAAGGACAAGATCAGGAGTTTAGAAATTGTTTGAGGGAATACATGGTGCTTAGTGAGGAATTTCACACAGCCATGTCATTCAAGGATTTTTTCATCATCAAACATCTTGAATGGTATGAACCCCAAGTATCAATGAACAAGAAGGCGAAGGTGCCAAGGAAAAAGGTACTAGTTTCTGAAGATTTTCATGCTTCTAAAATTGAGGATGACAGAACAACAACATCTAGTACACCTTTAATGTTGTCTTATGAGGCCCATAATAATAGCACACATGATGGACAGGTTGATGGCGCACATGGTGAAGTGTGCCAATCAAACAATGTTGAGGATTCAACATCATAACTTAGTAGTGATACTCATGATGATGAGGGTGTGCGAGAACCTAAGTATAACAAGGATTCAACACCTTATCCTATCTATGATACTTATGATGATGCAGGGATGATTGTATCTAAATATGATGAGTATTGTGTATTTTAAAAACTATCGTGGGATATGGATCCATATTTTCAGGAGCCATGCGTGGAGGATGACAAAGGAGAGCTTGATTTTGGCGATGATAGTACACATTAATCCCATCATTTGACAGGTCATTGTATGGTAAGTAAAGATTACATGGCATCATCTAGTGAGTTGGTTGTTATTGATGGATATAATATTCATATAGATGAAAACAAATCAAAAAATCTATTGTGTGACAACTCATACCACTTGGATGAAATTTAACAAAGTCCCTTAGCATTGCGTGATTTGGAGGAAAAATTATTGGTCATAGAGGAGCAAATTGTACAAATGTTAACAATGGCAGATGGTGCTCATAGATTCATTGAAACTCTTATTTGTAAAACCCATATGGAGGAGAGACAAAAAGAATTGCAAGTGGAGTCACTAGCGCACAATTGCACATAATCAAAGAAGCACTAGAGTAGATGAAATCAGATTACTTGTAGCTATTCAAGGATAGGAACCTTGCTCTCATGTTCATTGAAGACAAGGAAAGGGAGGTTGAGGAGCTTTTTTACCAGTTGAGTTTAGCACACTCTTCATCACTTACAACAGAGACTTCATCATCTTTGGTAGCCGTGACACATGAGGGCATGAGTGGAACCCATGATTTGAGGGAGGAGCCTCTTGTGGCGATCTCGCATGAGGAGCATTCAAGGTGCTTGAGGATAGGTATGACGCGGAGGGTTTTGACTATGATTATGTTTTTCATTGTGGGGATCATGAGTTGTTTCTTTTGAAGAGCCCACTAAAGACTCAACTCTCAACTACAAAGGAGATAGTTGAGCACATTCCTTGTGGAGAAACCCACAAGGAAGTATATGCATCCATGGATTGGGTGGACAGGTATATGACATACATGGGCATGCTTTGGGATACAGGTTCAGGTGACACCAATAAAGTGATGGATACAATAGTGCCTATAATATACAAGACGGTATAGGATGATTCTGTGATAGAAATCAGTATGCAGGGGTATTCATTGGCATACATTAGTGTACAATGGACTTTTGGGGCATTTCCTCCAAGGATATCTCCCAACAGAGTCCTCAAGCATACCATTGAGTTGAGGTTACCCAAGATCGATGAGTGGATGGGTGATCCTCACAGATAAGCATATCCCTCGATGATCAATATTCATATGGTATATCATCAAATGAGGTCCAGGGAGAAAGATACTCACAAGTCTTCTTCCTAACTTCATTATGATTTCTTGGTCATGCCCTTGGGGTTGACCAATGCACTAGTCACTTTCCAGTATTGCAATCAATGGAAGAGGCATATTTTTCTATTATTTGATGCCCTCATTATATACAACAATACATGAGAGGTTTACCTGAGTCAGTTGGATGAGACGGGTAGGATTGTGGCCATGACATAGTTATTTCAATTTGATCATGTGATTAGTGTGCATAGTGCACAAAAGGAGATACAGACTTCGTTGGATTGGTTCACAAAGATTTCAATAGGCATTGGGAGTGGTAAATTTTCAATTTGGTGGTGGGATCCTGACATTCATCGAAGTGATATACTGCTTCCAATGATGAGGATGATCGACAAGGTCATGTCAATGATTGTTTTACATCCTTATGGGGATGTTGTGAGAGGAGTTGTTGTGATTTGTTCTATATGGAGAGGTAGATTTCCCTCACAATAAACAGGATCGAGTATATCTGTGAGTTGGACGACTTTGACTTCACTAAGATTCTTTGGTGAGATATGATCCAAGATAGTGTGTTTAGTCCTTTCATGGATTCCAACGTAGGGGTCCAAGAGAGGAGAGCGTGGTCTAGGCATGGTGATTAGACGGTTATGATCAGAGGAGTGCAACATTAGCATGATGGTTCCCCACAAAAGTTATCTTGGGACCTTGGGATTATAGTGTTTCACATCTCGGTAGTCGATACAGATGAGATGGACAATCCCCACTTTTCATAGTTTACTCCTAGGGTGCATATGATCAGTTGCTTGGAGGAGCGGTCTTTTGAGGAGTTGATTGAGTTTCTACAGCTTAGGATTATTTGTCTTATCATGGGAAGTCAAGTGGGTTCTTGCGTTATCACCTTGCATATCAGTGTTATGGTTAGAGGGTGCTTCACATCTTATAGGATAGTTTAGGACCCTAGTGACTTTACCACTTACAGACAGATCCAAGAGAGGTTCACATGGAGGGACTTCATGGACGATGTGTTGGGAGATATGGGGGAGTGTACAACTTGTCAATAGAGTAAGTCAGGGCACACTCATCCAGCAAGGTTGATCCATTCTTTTCCCATTTCTTAGCAATATTGGGAGAGCATGTTGATAGATTGCATCATAGGTTTACCAAGGGTGCAGGGAGCAGATCCTATGTGTGCAATGATTGACCAATTATTAGAGTTTACGCACTTCCCGATGATTTATTCTGAGTATGGGGTGGAATGGGGGATAGAGTTATCATGAGGGGATATGTTTAGAGTCCATGAGCAACCCATATTCATTTCCAGTGATCAGGACAACATGTTTCATAGAACATGTTGGCAGGAGCTACTCAGATTTGCAGGCACAGGTTTGACTCCCAGTATTAGTTTTTACCCCCAGACAGATGGTCAAGCAGAGATGGTGAACCAACGAGATGAGAGGTACATGCATGACTATGTGAGGTCATGGATAAACTGGTTACATTTAGGTGATCATTTCTACGACACTACTCATGATAGTTTGCAAACCACCCAGGATCAACAGAGGAGGTATGCATACATGCATAAGGTGGAGCATAGTTTTGAGATTAGAGACATGGTTTTCTTGAGGGTACAACTACAAAGACCATTTCCATTGAGGAGAGGTGGTACTGAGAGGATGAGGTCATGTCACTGTGGTCCCTATAGGGTGACCCAAAGAGTTGGAGAGGTAGCTTATGAGATAGATTTTCCAGAGGATAGCCATATTCGCAATGTTTTCCATATGTCATGCCTTAAGAAGGCATGGGGACCAAAGGTTACCACTTCCATTGAGTTACCACCACCAGATGAGAGGCGATGGATGATATTGACTCCTGAGGAGGTTTTGGATGTCCGAGAAAGGAGATTGAGGAGGAGAGTGATCAGGGAATGTCATGTCAAGTGGATGGATTTGTCAGTATGGAATGCCACGTGAAAGAGTGGGAAAATTTTGCAGCATCCTAGTTTGTGGTTGCTTGAGGGAAAGCAATCCTGGGAAGAAAGGACTGTGATGTCCCTTTCCAAGTGATCACTTCAGATGGATGATGTAGTGGCCTATCCAACTCTTGTAGGCTATAGAAAGAAAATAAAAGGGGTTCAAGGTGATTATTTGATGTCACTTGGTTAGAAAAGGTTATATTTCTAAAGTTACATTGATTAATTAATTAAAAAGGTGTTTTAAGTGACTTGAGTTTATAAAGTCACTTTACTTTATTAAAATGGGTAAAAGGGTACGAAAAGGGTTAATGAGGAAACAAAATGAGAATGAGGGTGCCCTCTCTCATTATGCATTTGATATTTCTAAAAATGAAATTGAGAGAAATCTTGTGGCTTTGGCTCTGGGGATGAAAACTTTAGAGAGTTTAGAAGACTGGTTTTGGTGGTGAGACCATACACCCTAGCTGGTCGAAGGGAGGATATCATACATATTTATTTAGTGTGGTAGATTTTATCATCTTGGCAGTGAAGTTTCCTTATAGGTAGATTATATTTCTCATCGGTGGTGACTGAAATTCATTGTTGAGGTTGAGTGTTGGGTCATATCCTTTATTTGGGTCATGTTTCCCTTAGTGGGTTGAGTTCTTGGTTTGTGGAGGAAAAGTTCTCCAAGAGAAATAGTGGGTTCTTCATGCTGGACCATTTCATGTGAGTTGGGCGCATTTTATGTGGCTAGTAGGTCGAGTTCCTCATCATCAAAGGTTGAGTTTGACAACATACTTGATTTCTCTTGCAAACATGTCATTTCTCCTTGAGGAAGAGAGTGTTGGATCATGTTGTCATTGATGCCAATGGTTTGATTATTTGGGAGATTGTTGGATCATGTGTTATTGATGCAAATGGTTTGATTGATTGATGTCAAGTAATTGATTGATTGATGATTGATGAACAATGTATATGTATTGACCTTGATGAGAATGATATATGTCAAAGTGGAAAACACTTGATATGATGCATAGATGAAGATGGATCAATGAGTTGTCATTGATACATGATGATGCATAGTTTATTTGATGAAAAGATGACTCATTATTGTCTTATCATGATTGATAAGGTGCACAAATGGATGAATTCCAAAGTGGTCCCCTTATGGTCAAAGCCCTCACGGGAAGACACTTTGTGGATTGAGTTATCCTAGAAGAATGGTTGGAGGACCCGTGCTTGTATGTGAAATAATGAGATGAATATCAATGAAGTTGTTGGTGAAACTATCCTAGATGGATAGTGCTTGTCATGCCATTTCCGGTGGTATGTGGAATGTCACATAACTCCTCACGGTTTGAGAGTTATGGCTTTACGAAGTTGGAGGACCCCCATATGTTGGCTTGAAGGTCAAAGAAGTCAAAGTGACCTGAAAGAAGAAATCATTATTTAAATGATAAAGTAAAAGTGACAAAGTCAAGGTGTATTATTTAAATAATAAAGAGAAGTGACAAAATCAAGAAGGAATATTTAAATGATAAAATATTGGAGAACTTTCTATTTATGGAAATTGGTTAACACTAAAATAAGGAAAATAGGTTAAGTAACCTAGAAATGGGTTAAGTGACCTAGAAATGGGTTAAGTGACCTAGAGGATGAAAGTATAAATAAGATAGCTATGGTCTCTTGCAAATCATCATTTTTGTGGATCAATGAAGAGCTTCTTGTGAATATCTTTTGGAGTATTGATGGAGAGCTTCTTGTGAGAGCATCTTTGGTATGGATCTCTTGAGCATGATTGAAGATCTATTCTGAGAAAGAGTGCAAGAGGAGGATTTGATGGATGCATCAAAGTTTCAGCAATGTCGGAGATCTTGACGTCAAAATTCTTAGAGCTTCAGAAAACCTAGTTTCTAAGGTATACGCGGGTTGTTTGTGTATATGGTGGGTATGCATTGAAGGTATACACGGGCTGACTGTGTACATGGAGCGTATAGTGGATAAAATCATGGAGATTTGTGTTTGAGCTGGTGCCAAGCTCTTAGATGATGAGGCAGGTTCCAGATCTACATTCTATGGCCTTAGATCTATCACTGAGACACTGGTATGGTTACATTATTTTCTTGATGGATACTATTGTTTGATGTTATGAATGCTTAGGGAATTCTTGGTATGGATTCTATGATATGGTTCAGTTTTGGATGATTTGGTTGATGGAGTGATCGGTACTCTTGTGATTCAGTGGTGACATGATTGCTATGGTATGCTAGTTGTTTATACATGATTGAGATAGCATTCATATTGATTTGTTGCAGAGTATGAGAAAGCTATTGGAGAGCTTGGATGTGTTGTGATTGGCTGGTGGTCAGTTTGGACAGTCAGAGACAGAAGAGAATAATATATTGGTTGCAGAGGATCTAAGTTGATCTTGAAGAACAAACCCTAAGAATCTCATAAGGTATACGCAGGTTGTTGCATACACTGGCAACATGCATACACAAGTTGTAGTGAGCCAGGGCGCGTGTACACGCTGGTTGCACTACTAACAGGTCGCGTACCTGTTGATAGATTGATATCTGTTGAGGATTGTTGCCTCATCTCAGTTGGTGTTGAGGGTGTAAGCTGAGTCTTGCATTATAGAGTTAGTGCTCTTGTAGAGTTGTACTCTATTCAGTTGTCGTTGATAAACCCTGGATTGTTGTCCATGATAAAAAGAAAAATTGTACATACATCTTGTGTTCTTTTTGTTCCTTGTGGTGATGACTTGGTGATGATATATTTCTGATATATGTTCTCATCTAACTGGTGGTAAATGATAGCAATGGGTAATGAATAAATGTTGAATGTTAACTAAGAAGTTTTTATGTAAGAGGGAAGTTTTGGGAAAAAGAGCCCCACACTCATTCACCCCCCTTCTTAGTGTGGTAGCTGTGTCCAACAGAGAGCATATTTCTCTGTTGGGGCTAAGTTATTCTTATCAAGTCAAGTTCTAGAAATAGGGGGTTATTTATCTCTGTGGGACAACAATATTTGGGGTAGCAGCAGTTCCATTGGAGGGAGAATCTATTAGAACAAGGGAATCTAAGTGTGGTAGGTGTGTCCAACAATTGGTATTAGATCCAGCCTTCACTACAAGCCTTAACAAGCTTGAAGGAGATCCATAGACACACAAATGGATGATGAATTTCCAATCCTTGATGAGGAAAACTATTCTACTTGGAGAATAGAGATGAGATTATATTTGAAGACAATGGGAGCAACTATTTGGAAGGCATCCATTGGTGGATCGGTTCCCTTGAAGAACAAGTCAAAGTTTGCATCTCAAAGGGAAGGAAAGAAGAATGATGCATTGGCTCTCAAGACCATTCTTAGTGGAATCTCAAACCCTATCAAAGAGAGCATGGGACAATGCACTTTCGCCAAGGATCTATAGCTAAAGCTAGAGGAGACATATCAAAGCAAGAAGGAGAAGGAAGAAATTCAAGACCACTCCATCAAGATTATCAAAGGTAAAGAATCATCAAAAACTCTTGAATGCATTATTTCTAAATGTGATTTTGAAAACATTTCAAGTGAAGATAAAGAATCAAGTGATGATAGCACAAAGGAATATCTTGAAGACATTTCAAATGAAGGAAAAGAATTATGTGTTGATGTTGGCAAAAAGGAAGATCGTGAAGATATTTCAAATGAAGGTAAAGAACCCTCAAAAACCCTTGATTGCAATGATGATGATGAATTTTTCTCTACAAGTGAAGAAGAAGATGTAGAAACAGTTTGTGTAAAGTTTGATGGCATTTATCGTATGAAAAGAATAGAAGAAAATCTACTAAAACTTCAAAAGGAAGTTGAAGAAGGTTTATATAGATATAGAAGTGATCATTATTATATAGACTATAACTATATTTTAGATAACACTAAGAAGTTTCTTAGGAGGATTCTAAGGCACATCTTGAAGTTAAAAGAAATGATCAAGGAACAAGAAGAGAGCAATAAGACTCAATTAGAAGAAATGGAAGAAGAGATCACAAGACTAAAAAATGGAAAAGAAGATATAAATATAGATGATGAGATTAGAAAAATTTTTGAAACCATTGTTCATCTCAAGACCCAAATTGAAGAAGCCAAAAGAATAGAGGAACAATTGAAGATTCAAATAAATGAAAAAGAAGAGTCATGTTGTAAGCTAGAAGCTTAAATTGTTGACCTTAGAAAAAAGGTTGAAAAGTCAAACAAATTCTTGAATAGCTCACGAATCTTGGATGAGATGTTGGAAAGTCAAAGATCACCATGTGATAAATCAGGTCTTGGATACAAATGAGAAAATACACATGCTAAAGCAAGCACCTCAAAGAAGCATGAGGTAAGTACATCAAAGAAGGAATACAATGTTGCAAAGCAACCATCTGCACAAGGCAGGGAAAATTCCAAAAGAACAAAGCAAGCAAGACATCAAGAAGCTACTTTTGGGACACCAAGGCAAAGGTATGAAATTATTTTTCATGGGCATTGTTATTCATGTAATGGATATGGTCACAAATCTTTTGAGTGTAGATCTTATGAAATGAGATATAATGGAAGATTTTATAACACCATGAGGTGTTGGAGATGTGATCAAGTAGGACACATTGTTGTTCACTATAACACCATGAGATGCTACAGCTATAGTGGATTTGGCCACAAATCCCAGGAGTGTTGGAACACAAGAAGAAATTCCATGATGAGAACTTCACATAGCATGGCTAGAAGAAGGAATGAAGTAAGAAAGGGAAACATCTTCGAAAAGATGGATGCTTGGAGCTCAAGTTCTGAGAAGCAGGAACCTCTATAGAAGTGGGTGAAGAAGATAGAACAGTCAGAACAGGATGAAAGACTGAAGGGAAGCTCAAGTAAGTCATCTACTAAAGCATACACGAGTGATAGTGGTATCAGTCGCGTACATACGCAGGCTGACCTTGTATAGATCGTGTACATACGCGAGTTGTCTGTGCAGAAGGCCTCATATATGTGGTGAAGCCTAAGGAAAAGGGATATGCACAGGGATTTTAGTTTGATGTGATGGTATAACTCTGTGATGCAGGGTCTGACATTGTTTATTACAGGTTCTGACACTGTTTGTTGCAGGTTTTCATGGTTCTATGTTAGATCATGTAAGGTGACGATGTAAAATAAATCTTGGGTGCATGGAACTAACCCATGAGTATGAATTGATGTTGATCTGTTGAGGTACATTGCTGGTACATATTTGATTTTCATTGATATATATTACGATGTATTATTGGAAGCATATGTTTATCATGGTGCATGTATTTTGCATGTGGTTGGGCTACACATTGAGACATGTAGTTGGTGAGTTGAGTTGATAGTCATGTTGTACATCATTGGGGAGTCATAGCTTGTTGATGCATGGTTGATATACTTTCTTGGTGCAAGTGATGATGCATGATGGTACACTCATGATTCTTTACTCATGATGATCATCACTTGTACATGGTTGATATTTTACTCATGATTCTTTATTTCATTATTGACATATATTTTGCTTCATGATGCATGGTATGGAACAAGCTTGATGCATGAACAGGTCCAAGGATTGTCATATGGTAGCATATTGTTCATATTGCAAACAAGATAGGGGGAGACATACCCTTAGGGGGAGTCATTCTTCTTCCCATGATTCTAGGAGGATATATTTATCAGATGCATATCTAGAAAAGAGCCCTATATTTGAAGAAAGAGCACAGAGGCATAATTCCAGGAGGAGAGATGGTCACAGGGGGAGTATGTTCGATGTATCTTCAGCATTACATCAGAGTGATATCCCTTGTTCAAAAGGGGAGAGATTATTTAGAGG
Organism: Picea engelmannii; assembly: GCA_009831015.1. Lineage (NCBI taxonomy): Eukaryota > Viridiplantae > Streptophyta > Pinopsida > Pinales > Pinaceae > Picea > Picea engelmannii. The sequence continues at coordinate 18,957 of ML826635.1, forward strand.
AAGATCAAAGGCACTCAGACAGGGGGAGCAGCCCTGAGAGGAGAATGGCCCTTTTCCATTGATGTCAAAGGGGGAGAGATAATCACACTGATGTGATTGATGTCTATTGATGGGGAGAGATTGATGTGGAGATATAGTCACATTAATGTAGAGCATGCCTTATCTACATGTTGACATCAATAATTGGCAATTGGTGTTTACATCAATGTTGGTATTGCCATCAATGACAAAGGGGGAGATTGTTGGATCATGTTGTCATTGATGCCAATGGTTTGATTATTTGGGAGATTGTTGGATCATGTGTCATTGATGCAAATGGTTTGATTGATTGATGTCAAGTAATTGATTGATTGATGATTTATGAACAATGTATACGTATTGCCCTTGATGAGAATGATAGGTGTCAAAGTGAAAACCAATTGATAAAGATGGATCATTGATATGATTCATAGATGAAGATGGATCAATGAGTTGTCATTGATACATGACGATGCATAGTTTGTTTGATGAAAAGATGACTCATTATTGTCTTATCATGACTAATAAGGTTCACAAATGGATGAACTCCAAAGTGGTCCCCTTATGGTGAAAGCCCTCACGGGAAGACACTTTGTGGATTGAGTTATCCTAGAAGAATGGTTGGAGGACCCATGCTTGTATGTGAAATAATGAGATGAATATAAATGTAGTTGTTGGTGAAATGATCCTAGATGGATAGTGCTTGTCATGCCATTTCCGGTGGTATGTGGTGTTGTAACAGATATCAAAATCGACTCTGCTACCCAAGGCAATATCTTAGACATATTTACAAACGGGGATATTTCTTCCGATCAAGCCATTCTACAGTACAGAATAAGATATTTTATCATTTGTTGTCTACAGGTTGTGCATCAAAGTAGGGAGAAACTAAAGTCCGGGCCTTCAAGACTATCAGGATCTGCTGATTTACCGGTGTTGTTGTTGTAGAGACAGTTATAATTTTAACAGATCCTATGCTCCCTTGGGCTGGAAGCACTATGGACTATATTTTGCATATATATACATTTAGTTATTTCCGTGAGCTAATCCTCACCGTTCAAGGCATTCAAACCAACATTCCTGGAAGTGGGGTGTCTCATCTAGAGTGTTTACTTACAAGACTTGCTTCCAGTAGTGCTCAGAAACTCTACACTGGCCACAATATGCAATTGAGTGTTCCAGCACAAATTTTGTCCATTCCTTTCCTATGGAAGCAATTTCCAAATCTGAAGTAGGTTGTGATGAGTCAAGGTCTCTGGCCATGTTACGTTCAACAGATAGCGACTATTTTGCCAAGTCTCCACACTCTTTTTCATCCAGATACATCTTCATAACTCCCATCTTCTTTAACCTACAGGACTTTCGGGTATCATTCTAATCACAGCTTCTTTTTCTCTTCCATAGGGAAGGAATTGGGATTGAACAACACAATGGGCTCTTCGTTGTTAATTCAGAATCCTCCCCCTGTATACATGCCAGCATCAGAGATAATTCTAATCATCATAGGTTTGCTGATAGGATTCATGTTAGGAATCATGCAATTCAAACACAATCCCCACTACCCCAAATTTAATCGTCAAGACTATTCTCCATCAGCTCAGATATCTAGCAGGACAGGAATGCTTGTTTTCTACGCACCAGCTTTCCTAATCATTTCCTTCTTCTTTCTTTGTAAATTAGAGTGGTCCTCTGCGAGCATTTGCTTCAGAAATTGGGTCTCCTGCAGCTTCCAATTATGTGGCAGCTACACAGGGAGGCTGGTACTCGGCTTCTGGTCTTGACTGTAGCCCTTCATTCCTTCAAGGGAGTTTTCGAGGTACTGTTTATTCATCGCTATTCTGGAGGGATGGCCATGAACACTGCCATTTGTGTTTCCTTTGTTTATTGTTTTTCAGTTGTCATTTTCCTTTATGAAATGCAAATATCTGAGGGCATACCATCGCCAAATATGGATTTGATGTCGCTGGGCATTCTACTGTTTGTTATTGGCACGGGTGGGAACTTTTACCATCATTATTTGTTGTCAAGGCTTCGGAAGGACGGCGAGAAAGGGTACTGTATCCCACATGGAGGGTTGTTTGAGTTTGTGGTGTGTCTGCATTACCTTTTTGAGACCATCGATTTTGTTGGCCTCGCCTTAATCTCCCAGACTGGTTTTGGTGATAGTACTTCTATTGAAGGGCCATCTGAAAAAGAAGCAGCAGTTGTTTTTGCACTTTGTGCATTTTTGCATGTTTCTATCACAATGTTACCCCTTGAGAATGTTATGACTGGACTTGCATATACGACTGAAATTGTCCCTACTCTTTGGCACTACATGAAACGGTGTCACTTGAGCTAAAGGTGGCCATCTACGGAGGCTTTGGCAGTTTCGGTGTTTAACTCTAGAAGGCAAGGGCAATTATTGTGTGTTCCCATGGACCAGAGAATCCCATTGGTGCGTGTGGCATCGAGACAAAGGTCTCAAATTTTGGGGCAAAGATTTGTCATACGAATAGATGGATGGGATAGTAGATCAAAACTTCCAAGAGAACCCGTGGCACGTATTTTAGGCCCAATTGGTGATATTAATGCAGAAAATATGGCTCTCTCGGTGGAGGATGATATAAATATCTCACTTTTCAGTTCCGCTTCATTGCAAGAACTTCCAGAAGATACAGAGGAGCATCCATGGGTAATACCAAAGGAAGAATATTCCAGACGTCGGGATCTACGGTTTTTGCATAGAACTTGCAGTCAATTGATTCTCTGACAGTTGTTTCAAATAACGCTGCTCCTTCAGACTGACAATTCGGCCAGACTTTCGGGGGAGATCGTTGGTGGAATTACCATTGGCATGATGACTAAGATGTTACCGTTCAGGCGAGGAAGAGGGGCAACGGCTGCTTCAGAGACAAACAATGGGATGCGGCGGCCGAGCATTATACGAAAGAAATTGGAGATAATGATGGGACCATGGATGCTCCAGATTCATAAGTGCTAAAATGTGCCCCCGGAGAGAATAGATTGCTCTCAGATGAGGCCGTAAGGGAAAGTTCAAATGAAAATGGTATTAAAGATTTATCAGAAAATCATTATGAAAATGGTGATGGCAATCATTCTCAGACAACAACACAAAGTACGACCCGCTCTCCCCATTTGATCTTCATTTCGCACTTCATCAACTCATGGTCTGACATTTGCGGAGGATCTCTCACCATCACCAAACCTCCGTTCCACCATCGCTTCAAACCAGGCTCTCGCACAGTCGACAGGAAATACCTCCAGTTGCTCGAGACCGTGCAAATGTTTCTTCCCCCGTCTCGCGATCTACAGGAGGTTGTATTTCATCTCAATAAGGACATGATGGAACGCCTCAAGAATCACGTCAACACGCATAAGGATAAGAAGGGAACAGTTGTTTACTCATCTTTCAAGGCGCTAGCTACCCATTGTGGGTGTCAATCACTCGGGTGCGCAAGTTAAGAGCAGAGGACTCAGTCAGAATCCTTACCAACAGGATTCACAAGAATGAAAGTTGTTGTAGTAGATGGAAGACGTGTCCGAGCACAAGTTACAAAGTATCATTTGCAAAGGCTTGGTGTGCAAGTTGAAGTGTATCGCCCAGATTATGCACACCTAGCCAAAGGCGTTACAAGCTGCCCTAAGTCAGTAACGATTCAAAGTGCTGGCAGATGCGCCTGACAGTCGCAGAGTTCTAGAAGACGAACCATTTCGGATTCCCAAAACACTAAGAGTTTTGTTTTAGATTTTTTTTTAAGAAGGGAGATGTAACAGAACCAGAGGGGGGGGCGCATGAGTGCAGCACTGGGGGAAAACCTCTGTCAAGAGGGTTTCATTGTAATTGTTGAGATTTTGTAAGCCATTAATGGAGAAATAAAGAAGATTTTTTACTTGCGACTGTGAGATTCATCACGGTCGATTTCTTTCAGCATGTTCTTCTTCTTTTCAGTTGTGTTAAATCTGTTTGGACTGCATTTATATGTTCCTTACTCACAGTTTAAATTGTCTTTACCATATCTTTATGTATTCCTTAATCCATCACAACTGCATTACATTTTGTTTTCTTCTAACCAATGGGCTTCGTTATACTTTAGTACGACCACTACTATAACGAATGGATTTGGGTTTTCTGTAATTGTTTATTGTCTTTCCTCTGCACCAGCTATCAGCGGTGTAAGACCAATCTGCATTTTCAGAATTCTGCATGTGTCCTTTTCTACGTCGGCCTTTCCTTTTTCTTTCCGCTACCGCATCATGATTTATCAAAGCGCTGAAAGATAGACTTACTTTGCCTCACCTTCCGCAAGTTATTTGATCCCTGCTATTGTCTCTTTTTCTCGGTTTTCATTTGACTCCATGCCCAATGGACCATTTCCCTGGTTTAACCCCCAAACTCCAAAATCCAAGACCATCATTTACCCATAAATCTGCCCAGCTTTTTCACGCTATTTAAATTCCTATTGTGACATTTTTCGATAGATCCCTCTCGAGTTGGAAGAGGGCAGCTTCTAATCCAAAGTGGTTCGAGGTTGCCTCGGGATTGATTTGCTGCAACCCATTTCAGTTCTGAGTGTCAACATGTGGAATGTCACATAACTCCTCACGTTTTGAGAGTTATGGATTTACGAAGTTGGAGGACCCCCATATGTCGGCTTGAAGCCCACAAGGTCAAAGAAGTCAAAGTGACCTAAAATAAGAAATCATTATTTAAATGATAAAGTAAAAGTGACAAAGTCAAGGTGGATTATTTAAATAATAAAGAGAAGTGACAAAATCAAGAAGGAATATTTAAATGATAAAATATTGGAGAACTTTCTATTTATGGAAATTGGTTAACCCTAAAATAAGGAAAATAGGTTAAGTAACCTAGAAATGGGTTAAGTGACATAGAGGATGAAAGTATAAATAAGATAGCTATGGTCTCTTGCAAATCATCATTTTTGTGGATCAATGGAGAGATTCTTGTGAATATCTTTTGGAGTATTGATGGAGAGCTTCTTGTGAGAGCATCTTTGGTATGGATCTCTTGAGCATGATTGAAAATATATTTTGAGAAAGAGAGGGAGAGGAGGATCTGATGGACGCATCAAAGTTTCGGCAATGTCGGAGATCTTGATGGAAAAATTCTCAAAGCTTCAGAAACCCTAGTTTCTGAGGTATACGCAAGTTATCTGTGTATAGGGTGTGTATGCATTGAAGTTATACGCGGGATGACTGTGTATAGGGAGCGTATAGTGGATAAAATCATGGAGATTTGTGTTTGAGCTGGTGCCAAGCTCTTAGATGATGAGGTAGATTCCAGATCTGCATTCTATGGCCTCAGATCTATCATTGAGACATTGGTATGGTTACATTATTGTCTTGATGGATACTATTGTTTGATGTGTTGTGAATGATTAGGGCATTCTTGGTATGGATTCTATGATATGGTTCAGTTTTGGATGATTTGGTTGATGGAGTGATCAGTACTCTTGTGATTTAGTGGTGACATGATTTCTATGGTATACTAGTTGTTTATACATGATTGAGATAGAATTCATATTGATTTGATGTGGAGTATGAGCAAGCTATTGGAGAGATTGGATGTGTTGTGACTAGCTGGTGGTCAGTTTGGACAATTAGAGACAGAAGAGAATAATATATTGGTTGCAGAGGATCTGAGTTGATCTTGAAGAACAAACCCTAAGAAGCTTAGAAGGTATATACAGGTTGTTGCATACACTAGTCGCATGCATACGAGGGCTGTAGTGAGCCAGGGCACGTGCACACGCTGGCTACACTACTAACAGGTCACGTACCTATTGATAGATTGATATATGTTGAGGATTGTTGCCTCATATCAGTTGGTGCTAAGGGTGTAAGTTGAGTCTTGCATTATAGAGTTGGTTCTCTTGTAGAGTTGTACTCTATTCAGTTGTTGTTGATAAACCCCGGATTGTTGTCCATGATAAAAAGAAAAATTGTACATACATCTTGTGTTCTTTGTGTTCCTTGTGGTGATGACTTGTTGATGATATATTGTTGACGTATGTTCTCATCTAATTGGTGGTAAATGACAGCAATGGGTAATGAATAAATGTTGAATGTTAACTAAGAAGTTTTTATGTAAGAGAGAAGTTTTGGGAAAAAGAGCCCCACACTCATTCACCCTGCTTCTTAGTGTGGTAGGTGTGTCCAATAGAGAGCATATTTCTCTGTTGGGGCTAAGTTATTCTTATCAGGTCAAGTTCTAGAAATAGGGGGTTATTTATCTCTGTGGGACAACAATATTTGTGGTAGCAGCAGTGCCATTGGAGGGAGAATCTATTAGAATTACTACTCTTTCATAAAATAAGGGATTATCAGCTGAAATATATAAAGAAAATTGTGAGTTGTTACCATTGTCATTTCTTAGTTATAAGCTAGAAATAAATAAATATATCTATATTTTGTTTTCTCAATTATATCAGTTGTGAGTTGTGAGTATTGTATATGTTATTTTTATGTATCTTTGTTGTATTAAAAGGATTTTTTGGAAAACTTAAATCATATGTAACCCACACATAACACTTCAAAAACCCATTTCAGAATACACAATAATATATTGGGATTTTTAGTAGTGGGAAGACACCTACAGTCTATGTGTTTGACGAAAGTCAACACTCAGAAATACTTGCATATTGCTACAACAATGAGAAAAAATTGTAACAACAATGCCTAGGACATTACATAGGTATCCATTCTATGACACTGACCATTTGTTACAAAGGATCACATGATCTAGAATGATTTCCATGCTAGATGGCTTTTCAAGTTACAACTAGAATTTTTTGAATGAATATGATCAACATAATATGGCATTCACCACACCTCGAGGCATGTTTGAGTACTTAAGAATTCCTTTTGGTTTACTTAATGTTGGTGCTACTTTTTAGAGAACCATGGATTTTCCATTCAAGGATTTGATGGGAAAAATAATTGAAATTGATTAAGACGACTTAATAAAATTTTCAAAAGATAAAAGTTCTCATGTGAGTCATCTTAAGAAAGTGTTTGATAGATGTCATAAGTATGGAATATTATTAAATCCAAAGAAGTTGGTTTTTGGGGTTGAGGAAGGTAAGCTCCTCAAACACATAATCTCAAAGGATGGAATAAAGGTTGATCTAGAAAGGATAGAATTGATAAGACAAATCCCTTTACCCCCACATACGAAGGTGGTTCAGTCATTCTTTAGAAAGAAAAACTTCATTAGAATATTCATTCCCAACTTTTTTGAGATATCTAAATCTATTTTTATATTATTGAAGAAGAATGTAGATTTCAAATGGAGTGATGAGGGGATAAGAGCATTCAATATTATTAAGGAAGCAATTGTCACATCTCTAGTGTTAGTCAATCCTGATTATTCAAAGTATTTCCATTTTTTTGTTTTCTTCTAAAGATACTATTGTAGGTGTGTTACTGTAGAAAAATGATCAGCGTGAATAGCGACCTATAGATTTCATGAGTAAAACCCTAAGAGACATGGAATTGAAGTATACAATTATGGAAAAACAAGCCTATGAATTTCTTATGTCTTTGAAGCATTTATGAGCATATGGGTATCATCTTAAGAACCTAACATGTCTCAATCATTTGGTGGATTACAAGAGAAGAGAACTAAGATTAAAATCCTCTAATTTTTGTTTTATTCAAGAAGGTATGGATTGGAGAAACCCAGAAGGAATGATTCTTAGGTGTATGGAATATGATGAGTCAAAGAGGCTCATGGCAGAGTTACATGCAAAATTTTGCGATGGACATTATGCAACACAGACTACAACTCATGAGATTTTAAGGGTTGGTTACTATTGGCCCATGATATTTGTTGATGTCCATAAGTTTGTCGGATCATGTCATCCTTGTTATATTTTCATGTCTAGGTAGAAGTTAGTAGCTTTGCAAGTGCAACTAGTCATGGTAGAAGCACCCTTCCAACAATGGGACCTTGATTTCGTAGGTGATTTTAATGACAATTCAAGTAATGGTTATCAATGGATCCTTACATTTATTTATTACTTCAATAGGTGGGTTGAGGATATACCCATGAAGAAGGAAACCGATATAATGGTGATGAAGCTTTTAGAAGATAAGATCATTTCAATATTTGGTGTCCCAAAAAAGATCACCACCGACAAAATGAAATATTGCAGTGCAGCAGACATGTCAACTTTTTGTTTCAACTATGCCATTGTCCTATCCCACTCATCCAACTACTATCCCAAAGGAAATGGTGTTCTAGAATCAAGTAACAATAATTTAATGACCATCATCAAGAAAACAATGGGGAATAACAATAAAAGCTAGGATAATATGATAAAGCACGCTTTATGGGACAATAAGATAACAAAGAAAGAACCTACAAACAAGATCCCATTTGAGCTAGTATATGGGATAGGAGTTACTTTTCCTATTCATTTGAAAATCCCAATATACCAAGTTTTGCAACAATTCATATCCAACTAGAAAGTAGTTCAAGGAAGGATCAATCAATTTATAGACCTTGATGAAATTCGAAGGAAGGCCTTCAACCATTTTTCAAAGTGTAAGGGAAAAGTTAAAGGAACATTTGATAAGAAGGATCGCCAAAGGATTTTATAGAAACGTGATCTTGTTCTCACATGGAATAAAAGAAAGGAAAAGCTGAGAAAGGATGGAAAGTTTGATAGTTTATAGTATGTTCCTTACAATATTGAAGGTGTTTCAAGTACAAATTATTTCTACCTCAATCACCTGGATGGATAGAAGTTGTAGTTTCCTGTGAACGGGAAAATCTTAAAGTTTTCCTTCCATGATAACAACTAATTGCATGAAGCATCTAGGTAAATTAGAATAGGATGAATAA
>ML826635.1:36536-63050 GCA_009831015.1 Picea engelmannii
CATTTGTTCACTATCTCAGTTTTTCCATCATATTGAGGATGATAGGATGAGATATGAGCCAATTGAGTACCCAAACAAGAAAATAATTATGTCCAAAAATGTCCAGTGAAGATAGGATCTCTGTCACTTACAAAAATCTTTGGGATTCCATCTAGTTTTTGCACTGTCTCTATGAATGCGGTTGCAATTGTACTGGCTTTGAAGGGATGAGAGAGTTCACAAAAGTGTGCGTAATTGGTCAGTCTATCAACAATCACCATGATGACACTCTTTCCTTCAAATTTCAATAACCCTGTGATGAAATCCATGGAAACCTCCTCTCAGCACTGACTTGGGATGGATAATGGTTGTAAAAGACCTGGGGTCTTAATTGTTTCCACCTTATTTTTTTGGCAAACCAAACATTCTACTATAAACCTTTGAACATCAGTTTTAAGACCATCCCAAAAAAATTCCTTCTTGACCCTATGGGTGCCATTTCTTCAATGCATGTAGTATTTCGATCATTTTCTTCTCATAAATGGGTTTGTTTAAGTCATTTCCCTTGAGTGGATGACTTTCAAAAACCAGGGGCCTTCCTTCTTGCATTAGGACAACACCAATGCCATTTCCCGAGGCAACACATTCCACAATAAAGGTTTTTGTGAAGTCTGGTGTGGTCAAGACAAAATCTTTACACATCACCTCTTTAAGTGGTTCAAAAGATTTAGTTTCATCTGGAGTCCATGAAAATGCATCCTTATTAGTTAGTGTCGTTAAAGGTGTTGTTATTCTCCCATAGTTTCGAACAAACTTGCGGTAGAAACCTGTCAAACCCAAAAATCCTCTAAGATTCTTCATTGTTTTGGGAATCAGCTAGTCCATCATGGCCTTAATCTTGTTAGGGTCTACCTTGACACCTTCATGAGATATAATATGACCCAAATACTCTACCTCCTTCACCCAAAAAAAACATTTTGATGGTTTGGCATATAGTTGTTTCTCCTTTAGTAGTTGTAGCACCTTGTCAACATGTCGCACATGATCCTCCCCAGACTTGCTATAGATTAGTATATCATCAAAAAATACTAACACAAATTTTCTAAGGAAGGGCTTGAAAATGGAATTCATCAACCTTTGGAATGTGGAAGGTGCATTTGTAAGGCCAACTGGCATGACAAAAAATCATAACGGCCTTCATGAGTTTGGAATGTTGTTTTTGGGATATCTTCTTCCTTCATTCTAATCTAATGATACCTTGAACGAAGATCCAACTTTGTGAAATAGATTGTCCCATGTAGTTCATCTAACAATTCATCAATGACGGGAATGGGAAACTTATCTTTAATAGTGATCTTGTTGATCTCTCTATAATTTTTACACATACGCCATGAGCCATCTTTCTTGAGTACCATTACCACCGGTGCAGAGTAAGAACTTTGGCTAGGTCTAATAATGCTAGCCTCTAACATTTCTTCAACCATACGCTCAATTTCACTCTTTTGGGCATAAGGGTATCTGTACGCCTTGATGTTAAGAGGAACACTCCCAGGAATTAGGTGAATTTCATGATCATGATTTTGAGTGGGTGGAAGACCTTTGGGAATATCTTCAAATACTTTGGAATGCTTATCAATGATCCCTTGTAGATCTAGGGGAACAGATGGCTTAGATGTTTGAACATCTAGTGAGCATAGTTGTGCAATTACACCTTGATGCCCATTTTTCAATAATTTTTTCATGCCATTAGAGCTTATCGCCTTATTGGGTTTCCCTGTTATACCTCTTAACTAAATTTCTTTTCCTTCCAATGAAAATTTCATGAAAAGTTCTTGAAAATTAAAATCCACTATTCCTAATGATTGTAACCATTGGATTCCTAGTACAACATAAACACCACCCATGGGTATAGAAATCATTGGACTATTCATTACATATTCCCCCATAGTAATATTGATCTCATTACATTTTCATGAGCAATTGATAGTTCCTCCATCTGCAATCATTACTTGAAACTCTGGTGCTGGATATACAAAGCAATTGAGAGCTTTGGCTAATTTATAGTGAATGAAATTATGAGTACTACCAGAATCAACTAGGACTATTACCTTTTTCTTTTTGATATATCCTTCGATCTTGAGGGTTTGAGGAGTGCTAATTCCGGCCAATGCATTACACGATATCGTGGGAGTCAACTCTTCAGAAGAAATCGCTTCTATGCTTTCATCTTGAGATAGTTCTTGTTCTAGTTCTTGTTCTTCTTCCTCTTCACAATCTATGTAGAATAATTTCTTCTCACCACACTTATGTCCCTTACTGTACTTGCTGTCACAATTAAAGCATAAACCTTTTTCTTTTCTTTCCTCCAATTGTTGAGGTGTCAACCTTGTAGGTTGAGGTGTTTTAGAAGAAGGAACATTATTCTCTCGATAGATGTTAAGAGTGGTCCTTCTAGTAGCCATATCCATATTTTTAATGTCAAAATTTCTTTCCACCCTAAATGCATTCTCCAATGATTTGGGTTCCCAAAGCTGGACCTCATGTTGGATGTTATCCCTTAAAGTTCCTATGAATACATCAATCAAGTGCTCATCTGGAATATCTATTACCTTTATATTCAATCTTTGGAATTTCTCAATGTGCTCTGTAACTGAACCCCTTTTCTTGAGATTTATCAATTGGCTAAAGAAGGTATTGCTCCTTGTATCCTTATAGTGTGCTATCATTTCTTCCGTGAAAATTGTCCAAGTGACGAGTGATTTGCGAAAACAAAGCCATCGATACCACACAAATTGATTGGGTTCTAAATATAAAGAAGCAATCCATACCTTTTATGTGTGTGGCACATTATGTAGATCAAAGAATTGCTCCATCTGAAGTATCCATGTGATTGGATCCTTGCCATCAAACTTCCTCATATCGATCTTAGGAAAGTGGTTGGTCTTCAACCTAAGGTTAGAGTTTCTCCATTCTTGATTCATCTTCATTTTGTCCTCATCATGAATTTCATGGGATACATTTTCACTTTCAGGTGTCCTCTCTATTAGGAAATTTTTCAATCCTTCCATGATATCCCTTTTTAAACCATCCATCTTAGTATCCGTTATTCCCTCCAACTTAGCTTCCGTTGAATCCATCATCCTTTGTAGTTCATCTTTTGTTATTGTCTTCTTTTGTAAATCATTTATGTCCCTACGCATTTTTTCACCTTCATCAAGAGTCCAAGTAGGACTGTTTGGAGGCTTATTTGGTTTAGAAGTTCCATTTTTTGGTGGTATGTTGTCCAAGTATCACTTTAAACCTTGATTTTGAGGTGAGTCTGCTAGACAATATTTATTTTGTTGTATCTCCAAAATTTTGGCCCTTCTGGGTATGAAAATTTATTTTTGGTAGTTCTCTGATATTTCTTCTCTACAATGCCACAGGTCTGATCAAAATTGGATGTGCCAAGTGGAATTTATGGTAACTTCCCCACAACTTGTTGATTTTTGGCCTTTCCAGGAGATCTCATTTGTATAGAGTTCCACACAAAAAATAATTGATATAAAAATTTTAAAATTGTACCAGAAATACTACAGACTATCCATTATCCAATGCAACTAGTCTCACTCAATTTGGATACCAGAGGAAGAATTTATTATTGTTTTACCCAAAACACCTTCTTAAAACTAGTCAATAGGAATAATCAGATACCCTATATTCCACAGGGTGTATCTACAAATGTAAAATGACCCAGAAGCTGAAATTTTTATCACAGATACCTTAATAATTTTTGTGATTATCCTTTGGAGTTCAGAGTCTGAAAATTTATAGAAAAAATTTCATAGCGAAAATTCCACGATGACTAAATTCAGGATGACTCCGGAATCCTATCTTAGACATGTTGTATCTCTGAAAGTATAAGGCCTCAGAAGCTGAAATTTGAACCCAGCATAACTTGATCTGTCTACTAAATATCCTCCAAGGGGTTCCTTCTGAAAAATTGCATAAACAAAATTATAGCGAAAATTCCAAGATGTCTCAGATGTAGCAGCGAAACCCCAAGACCTTCAGCTGTGATACCAAATGTTAAGAACCAAATATCAAGATAGCATAGAAAAACCTCATAATAAGTACTCAACGCCTTGAAAAAGATATAGTTTCAGATAATAAGCCTCTTTGAGGGGGAAACCTCCTTATACACCACATAAATTTACAAATACAATATGATTCCAAATGAAAATGTCTCCTTGGTATATATAGGAGACTAGGAGGTACAATTACAACTAATGGACCCAAGCCAACATAAATAAAATAACATTACTAATGTAATATTCCCCAATTAAGGGGTAATGTTCCATTATTTAGGGCTTAACATAGTGTTACATATACCTCCTCTATCATTCTTTCCCATTTTCTCTTCAATATTATTGCAGAGAAAATTCTCGAAGAAGAGCTTTAATTTATCTACTAAATTTTGGCGTTGACAACGGGGATACAAACCTGTGCAGGTGAAGCCCAACATATTTCAAGAAAAAGATATTGAAATTTGGCGCTTGTCATGGGGCACAAACTTTGAAAGGTTTTTCAGAAGGACTCCTTAATGACAACGATTGATCATAACTTCAAGCCCTTCAAAAAAAAATCCCTAAGCTTACAAAACTAGAATCTCCTTCTAGGAAGTGATGGAAGTGATAGGGCTAGAAATGGTGTGTGCACATGGGGAATTTAGGGTTCCTAAATATCTCTTTTTGGATGAGTTTATTGGGGTGTTGAAGGCATGGATTTTGATGCTTCAATAGCATTTCAAAATTATAAAGGTTGACTTCATAAAGATATGGGAAGACATTTTTTTTTAAGATTTGTCTGGAAGAAGATTGTACATATAGTATGGAAGTTGTAAGGAAAGAGGGTTTATGTAAATTTCAAATGCCAGAGTGCTTATTTTTACAAGTCGAATCATCTTTTCCTTCAGTCAAAGGAGTTGAACAAGTTGTTGGTTGCTCGAGCTATTTTTGAAGGAGAAAGTGCAAAGATCAAGTATCAAATTTTGTTAGAAGATGCATTCTCTCATCTTCATTACTGGCGTGGTTTTTTCTGGCAAAGAAAATTACCTATAATGGTACAAAAAGATAAAAAAACACTTTGATATTTAACGACTTGTGGCATGGAATTTTTTAAGCAATAACTTATGGTGAAGAAGAAGCTAAATTAGAATCGTTGTGGAAGAGTAGTAGACCGACCATACCTACATCAAATAAGGAGTGTGCCACATGGAAGGACAAAGAAAAGAAAGCATATGTTGTGATTGTTGCGAAAGCAAGTGAAGAGGTGAGCCACCATATTGTTTCCATTAATGACTCCTATAATGATTTGAAGAAATTGAGGGATTTGTATCTTTGACTCAGAACTAGAACTCATACAATTGTTGGTGAAGCTCTTCAACCTAGAGTTGAAGAATGATGATCCCATGAATTTGGCATCTCATATCAAAGCCATAGTGCATGATATTGATTCCACTAGAGTTAATATAGACCTTCCTCTCATAGCCGTCATTAAGGCCCTCTACACTACATATTCTCACTACCTTGAATCCTTGCAAGTTAGTGGTCAAATTAAATCCATCACATTTGACACTTTGGTGGAGAAAGTTGCAAAACATGAGAAATTATTTGGAAATAAGTTAGCTCAGTCCATTGGTGAGACCATGTGCCTTGCTCATAAAGGGAAGAATCAATCGCATGATTCTTCTAGAGGAGAAAAAAGTAAAAGAGGATGTGGAAGAAATAATTCTAGAGGTAAGGGGGTATACACAACCAAGGCTAGAGAAATGATCTTCACTATGACCATTGCAAAAATAATGGGTCACATTAAGAAACAAACTGCAAAATCTCATGGAATAAAATCAAATACAAATATAATCAGAAAGAAGACAAAGGTAAAACATCATATATGATGAAAGGTAAATCACCTAAATCTACTTATTATATTGTTTCCCATTGCAATATATGAGTAACTGGAGATTTTCTTAACACTTCATTTTTTTCTTGGATAGATTGATGGATTATTGACATAGGTGCAACATGCCACATGACCTTCCAGAGAGAATTCTTCAAATATTTCAATGACAATGCATATTGCATAGTTTATTTTGCAAATAAATCAAGTCTCAAACCTTCAGGAATTGGCACCATCATGATTAAATTGCTTAGAATCCCGCATTTTATTCTGCATGATGTTCTCTATCTTCCTAAGTTGCAAAGGAACTTTTCATGTCTTGTGCACATCTAATACCAAGGCCACTCTATTCATATCTTCAATGGAAAATTTTAAATGAGGAAAGCTTCTAACAACATGGTCTTCATGACCAGGGTGGAATCTGGAAGACTACTGAAGTTGAAAGGGACATCTACTCATGCATAAAATTATCCATACCTCTCTCATCACGATGAAGGTACAATGCCATCAAGTCTCTTGTGGAATGCTAGATTTGGTCACATTAATTATGACAACCTTTGTTTGTTGAAAAAGAATGGTGTTTCTAGTTTTCCTACCATTCCTAAGAACTTGAAGCAATGTGATGTGTGTATCCTGGGAAAACATAAAAAAAATAACCATTTTATGATTATGCTTCCAGAGAAAGTAGAAAACTTGGACTAATACATTCTGATTTGTGTGGCCCCATGTTTGTTCCATCTTCTAATTTCAATAAATATATCATGTATTTTATTGATGAGTACTCTAGGATGTGTTGGGTGTACTAGTTGAAAGATAAATCACAAGCTTTTGAAACTTTTAAAAAAATCCATGTATGGATATGAAATGAAGCTCAGTCTCGTATTGGATCTCTTCATACTAATAATGGAAGAGAATATACATCTAATTAATTTGAAAACTATCTATGCCAACATGGGATCAAACATCAAACCACAGTTCCATACAATCCTCAACAGAATGGTGTAGCTGAAAGAATGAACATGAATCTCCTAAATATGGTATGTTCCATTATGTTTTTAAATGTCAAGTTGATGTTTTGGGCTGATGCAGTTCTATGTTCAATTTATGTTAAAAACGAGTGTCCATCTCATTCTCTTGAAAATAAGACTCCTTGTGAAATGTGGTATGGCCATATTCCTTCGGTGAAGCATCTCAAGGCCTTATGTTCCACTTGCTATTCCTTTATTCCTATAGAGAAAAGAAACAAGCTTGAAGCAAGGATTCAAAAGTTCATCTTCTTAGGGTACTCAAATACCAACAAGGCATATTGTCTTTATGATGAGGTTAACAAGAAATTAATTCTCTCCATAAATGTAATTATTCTTGAATTTTCCAAGAATGACAAAATTGTTGAGAGGCAGATTGATCATCTAGATAAATTCTCTCATCTAAAGACATATTATGAATTTGATTATGAGATTCCACATCTTGAAGGGGGGATCCCTATCTTGGATCAATCTTTGGAATCTCCTTTTGAAGAACCATCTCCCCCTCATGAATAAGTTCCAACCACTTCATCAGAACTTGAAGTTCATTTGGATGATGTGATTGAGAGGATTGAAAGGCTAAGTCTTGATGATAATTCAACACCATCTCAATCAGCTCAACAACCTGGACCATCTCAGAAAGGTCCACCAAAATGGCTCATAAAAACACTTGAAAGTGTTAATCCCGATGAGGTCATAAATATAGGAACTATAAGTTCCTCAAGACAAGATGGAGGTGACATAGATAATTCAAATTCAGATGATATATATGATATGGATGTTTCATATGATTGTGATTTGAATTTATCTACTAATTTTCAACCATTTTACTTTGAAGAAGCCACTTCTCATGATGAGTGCAAAGAAGCCATGCAGAAGGAGTATGATGCTCTCATCAAGAATGGGATGTGGAAGTTGGTGGGCCCATTTGGAACCAAACCAATTGGTTGTAAGTGGATATTTAAGAGCAAGTACAAATCAGATGGATCACTTGACAAGCACAAAGCAAGTCTCATGGAAAAAGGATTTGCACAAAAATAAGGTATTGATTATGAGGAGACTTTTTTCCCCACAGCAAAATGGGCTAACCATTTGTACTCTATTTTCCTTGGTAGCACATAATGGATGGAAATTTCATCAAATGGATGTGAATACTAATTTATTGAATGGAGACTTGAAAGAGAATGTCTTCATGTCTCAACCAAAAGGTTTTTTTGTGAAGGGACAAGAACATAAAGTATGCAAGCTCATCAAATCCTTATATGGCCTAAACCAAGCACCGTGAGCCTGGTATGAAAAGCTAACTGAGCATCTTCTGAAATTGAATCTCAAGCACTTCAATATTGACGATACAACTTTGTTTGTCAAGAAAGTAGGAAAAATTGTCGTATATCTTGTAGTGTATTTAGATGATATGTTGATAATAGGGAACAATTAAAGTTATTATTTCATCCATAAAGAAAGAGTTGAAGAAAGGTTTTGATATGACATATTTGGGACATATTAACTACTATTTGGGCATTGATGTGATTCAAAGTACAAAGTACATATTAATCTCCCAAAATAAGTACATTATATAATTCTTGAACAAGTTTGGCATGGATAAGTGTAACCCTATCTCTACTCTAATGGAATAAAATGTTAATATCACATCAAAAGAAGGGAATGAATTTGAGGATGCAAGCAAGTACAAAACAATTGTGGTAAGTCTTATCTACCTTACCACCATAAGACCAAATATTTAATTTCTTGTTGGGATTCTTTCCAGGTTCATGCAAAAACCTTATGAAGGACATTGGTTTGTTGCAAAATGAGTTCTAAAATACTTGAAGGACACTGAATATTTTGGACTCAAGTACTATAAGGTGAATGACTTCAACCTGATTGGATATTTTGATTCAGACTTTGTTGGGGATAAAGAAAATGAAGTGTCAAATTCAAGCTATCTTGTGAGTCTTGGATCAAAAACTATCTCCTGGAGATCATGCAAATAGTCAATTCCAACATATTCCACAAGAGAGGTCGAATATGTGGTAGTTGTAGAAGCAACAAAGGAGATTGTGCAGCTTAGAAAAATACTGGAATATTTTCAGGAGAAACAGGTGACTTCTACTCCTCTTCTAGTTGAAAATACTTTTTCAATCAAGTTGGCCAAGAATCCCAGATTCAATGATCAAACTAAGCACATCAACAAAAAGTATCACCCGATTCCACAAAAGAGAAAATTACATACATCTTCACCAAAGTTATTGGAAGAGAAAATTTTAAAAAGTTCATAATGATGCTTGAATTCACAAACAACCCTTCGGATTGAGGGGGAGGATGGTAAATACCTAATCCTTGTATTATAGTAATTTCTAAATAAAATTGTAAATAGTAGAAATGTGAAGAGTCGTAGGTGATAGGAAGAGTCACTTGGAAGGTGAAGACCAATGATAATTTGAATGTATATTTATTAAGGCTTCATGATAATTAATTATACCAAGTGTGGAATTACATTCTCTTCCCATACCTAGCCTGTCAATTCCTTAAAACATTTGCAAGATAGAAGGTTAACCAATATTACAACAAAATTTGTTTCTACAATTTATGATAGTAAACATACCTTGAAAGGACCCTTAAAATTGAAAACATTTCAATGGTTTGACAAGGTCGTTGGACCTTCCTTAATGTTGATGTGATGCTAGAGATAGTGAAGAATGTAAAAGCCTCACAATGTTGCACCAATTACAGTTCAAATCCAACAATAAATGAAAACCCAACTCAGCCACATAATCAATGTTATATCCAAAGAAAGAACCAACATACACTAGATCATTAAGCTCATTCAAATCTTGTAATAATTCATGATAAATGGCTCACAATTAGTGTTCATTCAATGCAATTTTTATGAGCAATAAACTTAGGGCATCCACAATTATCGATTTTGGTGCTCTTCAAGGATACATCAGCATGCAAGAGTTAGATCAAAATACGGTCAATAAACTAGATCCAAACCCTTATTTAATGCTAACTATAAAATATATCCAATGGAAGATAAGATAGCAAAAAATCTGAATACATATATATATCATTGAAGCTCAAACAATCTAGATTCAAGAGTAAACGTGACAAACCCTAGATTGCAAAAAATAAAATAAAAAAGGATAAGAAAGAAAAAAAGATTTTTTGGGTTGTTGAAGACGGTGATAGACCAATGCCTTGAGAGGGATATGGAATCTCTATATTAGATCTAGGTGAAGATTAAGTTTTAATATAGGACAATATCGATGGCACTCGAAGGATCACCCCTCACACGTTGTCTAGAGTTAGAAGGTTTTCTTCGGGATTGGATGGGGGTATTGGTCCATTAAGAAGATTCTCCAAGTACTAGCAAGGTGATCTCAAAGGTTGGACAAGAAAAAGGGGAAGAGGCCCTAGATGTCCTACCTTAATGCAATGGATCAATTATTCAATGATCAAAGGGGGGACACAAGAAAACTATATCTTGAGTTACCCATCCAAGTGGAGCATTTCACCCTTCTTTGGCCTTGTAGTAGTTTTGTCCTCCAACAAATATAAAAATTATTTATCTAAACCCTTGAAAAATAACTAGCATTCACTTAGAAAAAAATATATCCACAATAATTCTTTTATCCAATTTTCTCATTAATCTCCAACAAATAAAATGAGAGAGGCCTCGTCCTTTTAGAGGTGACAATCCTCCTCAATACAATACATAATACAATGTGTTAGCTCAATACCATGAGCGCAAAACCATTAGCCTAGTCAAAACCATGGGAAAATACAACAAATGATGTAACAAATCCCTCAAAACCCTCCAAGAGAAAAGCACCCCTAAAAAATGGTCCAAAATATAACAAGAGGAGCCACATGCGTGGGCTAGAAAGAGGTAAAAGAGGTGCACTTCTCAAAATTAGTGCCAATGTCCAAGAATGAAGTGGAAAAATAATTCAACATGGCCAAAGGACCTCCAAATATCCTCCAACTAACTCCCTTAAACCAAGGAATCATCCAAGTTTGAAATAACTACCTAAAGGGCATGATGTCACCTCCCACTCATGTGGGTTGTCCAAATAAAATGTCAAGCATAAGTGGCACATGTGGCCTCCTCAAATAAAAAATGGTAAATCATGACACATCATACAATGGTCCAAATAACACAATGTAACCACTCCAATACCCTATAACTAACTCCTCCAATGCATTAATAGATCCCACATGTGGTCTAGGGAGAGATAATAATGCATGAGTGTGAATAAAATGACCAACTAAGTAAGGAGAATGACTCTAAGTGGTCCATGTGGCATGTGTGATGACATAGCATCCCCGTCATGGCCTGATGCACTATCACAGATATCGATGCGGTTACATGTATCCCAATGTAGTACATGGATCCCAGGGAAAATGGCACATATCTCAATGTTTCTATATATGATCAATAATGAGAACACAAATCCCAATGAAACATCATAGATCCCAATGCAATGTCACATATCTTGAAGCATTGTACATGAATCCCATTGCAAGACACCCACTTGAAGTGATGGGTATAATTTCTTAGCAAACCATTAAATTATAACACTTGGTGACATCTCTTAACATAACATAACAAATAAGGGTTAGTTTTAATAGTTTCCTGAGTTTTTATCGAGGGGGAACAACATTAACCCTTATACATGAACCAAATCCTAAGAGAACAAATATTTTCCGAGTACCTAGGTGAAAGATAGGTAAAAAGATCAATAATGATGGAAAAAGTAAGGGAAAGACTTCATGTAATGACCCTCAAAATATTATACATGCATAGGTATTTTTTTATTTGTTTATCTAGCTTTTATGAGCTACGATTTTTTTACAATATCCTTGGAGAGGGATCTTAGTGTTGAGTTACTTGTCCTCAACACTATTTATTACTATCCATTTATGCCTTTTTTTAAGTGTTCAGCTTATCAAACACGTCCCTTTTTCTTTAGATATCCATAGACAAGCTAGGGAATAGGGGCATTAGCCTCATAGTGAGTTGGCATTGTTCAATATTTTATTTCTAGATTTTGATTTTACAGCTCTTCACCTCTATCCTTTTTGGATTTATTAGTTAGGCTTTCTTCTTTAGACTTTTCTTTTGACCTTTGAGAAACCATACATGATCAAGGTAGATTATTTTTATATGGATGAAATTAATGATACAAGGAAAGTGGAAAATGTCTAGCATGGTTAGGATGTGGAAAACATTATCTAGGATAAGTACCCAATAGTACAAATTGACCCAAGAAATGACACACTTCTAAAAGAAAACATGTTCCCCAAGATATGGCGAGGCAAATAATAAAACTATGCATGTTCTAAAGTGCTATTGGATTTCATTTAATGTTTACCACTTTCATGACTAACTAGGAAGTTATAGAATCACCTCCAAATGAACATCGATACATGGAATATCAATATAAAGCACATTGAAACCATATTGTACCATCCATAGTGTATTTTTCATTTGAGGAGTGAGGGAGAAGGGTGGGCTATACCACAATTGATCTAGCACAGTTATATGTTTGATGGAGATAAAAATAAAAAATAAAAAATAAAAACTTTATCCGAGTCTAGAGAATATGAGCAATACAACTCATGCAAGCGACAAAATAATACCCTTGTGAGGGTACCTCTGAAATTTGTCACCCCTTTTGGGGGGAACACACCCATTTAACTAGTTCAAGGTGCATCTCTTTGAGATCCATTCCTCGTGAATTTTCTACATTTATTTCCAACATTATTAGGGGGGTTATATAATGTTTTATGCAACTTTTCCAACCCCAATAACATAAGAGAATAACACTAGTATATTGTTTTCATGACTCCATTAACCCTACATTTTATTAGACACTAATCTCTATAAATCTTTGATATTAGACTTAAGTTATTTGGTCACAAGTACGAAATTTTACTTGAGATAATTCTTCAATAAGATAAATGATTGACCTAAGTTGTTCTTCATATTATTTATAGTTTACTTGGGTTATTTGACATGTTATGCAAATTAGGAAATTTCATTTCTACATAATAAATCAGATTTGCAAGTTGTCTATTTCCTATTAATTTCATATCTTTTAATAGTTTTGAACAAGTGGTTTTCACCACTTGTTCAAATATGAAAATCACTTTCAATTATACCATAAAAAAAACAAATTTGATTTATAGATTCAAGGTGCATGTGAACACTTATATTTCATCTAATTGGTTTATGCTTCAATTCTTTTATTGATGGAATTTACATCTTTGAAGCATATGATTAACACATTGTTTACTTGCTAAATCCTTTTACTTCACAAGTCTCCACTTTACTTGGATTTAGTTCATGTGTTCATATCTCTAAGAGTAAATCTAAATATTATATCTCGTTTATAATAATATATCAAATTTACTTCTAAGTCTAAGGATCTCATTTTGATATATCTTTTCTAGACTAAGTTTCTTTTATAATTGAATATCTAGGGATGTCCCCTTTGGCCTCAAGAGAGCTAGCCAAAAGTGAGAGGAGAATACTACTAAGGTGATAGTGGCACTTCCCTTAGGATTACCTCAAGGTTTCATCCATGGATTGAGACATTTTCCACTTAGATGTGAGTTGAAAAAGTAATTGGCTAAAAGATGCAACTAACTATCCATAAATGTTGCTAGAAAAATGGAAAAACACCCTCAAGAGATATGCATTATTGGTGAGGTGCCCTTCTTAGAGATCACACCCTCATGTTCCACATTGAGTCCAGAAGACCATGTTTTGTTTAGAAAAATTTTCAAACACTTACCATACAACCTCAAATACTTTGGATCTAAGAAAATATGTTGAGTATATGGGTTCCCAAAAACTGATCTTATTCAAAGTTGTGATGATAATGGGAGAAATATTGTTAGTTGGATTATTCATTCATAATTATGATATATTCTATTGTCAATCCGAGTTTGTAAGCTTATGAGGTGCAAAGAAAAATATATGCAGAGATAAACCTTGAAGTGATCAAGCTCATCAATCAAAACATAGTCATAAAAAGAACTCTTGAACATAAAGAAATACAACTAAATCTGAGATGCCATTCAAGGCTAGTTAGACCCATTGTGAGCTCCTAAGGTAGAAATGCAGGTCAATCATATGTAATTGGGTTATGACTAATAGTACTATGAGAGTTCCACCTTTAACAGATTCAATCAGTACTCGTGAATGCACCCTTATAAATTAAATCTCAAAGCAGTGGAACAATCTTTGATCACAAATACTCGAGACCAATATTATCTAGTTGTGGACTAATAAGTAGAACCTCAAGTTAACTTATGTGGTTAAAATTACTCTACAAATCTCTTAATAGCTGATATTGGCTCAATAATGCATGAAAATAAGACCTGTTTAATTCATCTCATTGTTTCAAGAATGAGATCTATACTACTCAAAATAGAATCACTTGAACACATGCCACAACAATCGAAACTTCAAGTGTTGAAAGAATCATAACTACAGATGTTGCAAGAATCATAACTATAGATGTTGCAAGAATCATAACTACAGATGCTGCAAGAATCTCAAGTTATATATGTTGCAAGAATTGTTTTGATGTTGTAGGAATCAAACTACAGAAACCACACTGCAAGAACTCGATGTATACAAAATTAACAGTATTATTATAGTATTATCTATGATATGTCTATACTTATAAGATTATATTTAGAACCATATAATACTACGCTGCAGAACTAGTTACAAGCATCTCATATGAGATTACAATACAAAAATTGTCATGGGTATATTTGAACAAGAGGTTACATTACAGTAATGATAGAAAAAATATGGTATATAGTATCAAGCAGTTTCATGATCGAAAGCATGAAATCACTTCCAATAATATCGCATGTTGCAGTTGTTTTGACCCAATCTATTCGTGGACCAATAGTTAATCATATGGTTTTGTTCTAAGTTGAAACATAATACCATCTCTTCTCATCTTCTTGCCAAATCCCCATTCCCTTTTTAGTCCACGAGGTCTGGAAGTATTTGAATCAATGAGGTCGATGCAAGACTATAGATGTTGCAAGAAGGTTCAATATTGTAACTTCATAGACCATGACAATTTAACATTCAACTTACTCAAAATAAATGAAAAAATTATGACTATGGATGCAAGTTGTTACCTTTATGCTCAAAATATCCTTTTTGGTAAAAAAACATGAGATGATAGGTTTAGATAAGGCAATAAGGCGAGGTATTATGGGAAAAATGGTAAAAAATGGGATCCTTATGTAGTCCCCAAAGTGTCAAAACATGGACTCCACATCTCTCCCACAACTGAAAGATTACATGTCCTCACATGAAGAAAATCGTGGCCTTTGCAAAATTGTTGTCTTTCAAAATTGTAGAACCTTATGCCCACATTTGTTAAGTAGTTTCATGGGCCAACACTTCTGGACCAAAGTTTGTAGATTGGAGACTTTGAATTTTAACTTGGAGCCTCTGATTTCTTGCCCTGAGTTTGTTGGCTCTTCCAAACCATTTTCTAACCAAATTTCCAGTCTTTTTGTGTCTTACCATGATCTCTTTAATTTCTTCTTGGAACCTGAGGTTAGCGCTCTTTAATAGCTCGTTTTCATTCTTAATAAATTCTTCTAGAACAGACAATTATTTGACAATTTGTTGCAATTTCTTATTCTTCTTCCTCTGTTTGGTTGATGGTACATCGTAAAACTCGCCTCCTTCTACTTTAAGCTCCTCTATATGAGGATGAGAGTCACTCCCTTGTCCTACATGGACTAAATCTTTCAGATTGTCAACTTCTTCCTTGTTCAGCGACGAGGTTTCTTGCATCTCTCCCTGGGTAGCCTTTTCCAGCTTGTTCTTTAGTAAATATGCAGGGATCATTTTTTCCTATTGTTATTCTTCAATCAAATTTGTCTTGGCCATTTTCACAGTGTGGCTCCTTGTCACTCTGGGTTGTGGAGGTACACCTAAGGTTTTCCTTTTCTTTCCTCACTACTTGATCTCTTCTATTATTAAGACATCCTCATCCTCTTTCTCAGTTCCCTAGGTATCTACATGTTCAGCCTTATCTTCGGCCTCAGACTCTTGAGAATATGCATGCTCATATTCTATTTTTTTGACCTTTTTTTCTCGTGCAATCACAGACTTGGTTTTCCCTCGCTGCTTCAACCCTCGCTTTACAACATTTCCTCCAGCAATAAACTAATTTTTTATTAGAAAATTCCCCCAATCATCTTGCCTCTTGTTCAAATATGCTATGATTAAGATCTAAATTAGGCCATGGTGAAACAAATTTGGCTCCATGTTCATTTTTCTCTTATGGGAAGTCAATGCCATCTTGGAGAGTGACATTTTCAAGTAATACGAAAAATTTAACCTATGTCCCTTAAAGTGCCTGAGAAGTCGCATGTGAAACAAAAATGCTAACCCAAAGCATCCTTCACAGGTAATATATTTTTGTAAGATGAAGAGGAAGTCACGATACCTTTTCTTAAGCTGTTGTTGCCGCAATCCTTTCGCCCAGTCGGGTTTGCATTCTCTTCTAAGAAAATGTGCATACATCTGCTTATATGTTGGCTAGTTCTTGAACCACCTGTCTCCATCCTGAGGTAAATTTTTCATTTATGCAATTGAATCCTCCGTCACCTGAAACTCAATATCCCCAACGTGCGCCCACTCTCTATGGAATCTTTGCACGAATGCCAATGTTACCTAGCTATTGTGCCCACAAAATTTTGTGAATAAGGGCATCCATCCCACACTTTATATCTTTCTTTTGCATTTATGGTAAGCTTCCAATATCTCCATACCCATAGGATTGAATCGAACTAGAGCCCTCATGATTCAATGCTTACCCTAATTGTGGAAGAGTATGAAATCCATTGCTTAACACCTTGGTTATACCGTCAGATGGGAATGGGTATGTGAGGTAGAAAGGAGGTCGAGTTTTTGGGTCTTATCGAAATGATCTAGGGAAATGATATCTTAAATGGTTTACATGAATCGTGATCATGACAATGTCATGATCTGATTCAAAAATAATCAAGGATCACATATCTGAGTGTGTGAAATGATTAATCTGTATGCGACGGTTAATGCAAGAATCATATTGGTTTACATGATTGGTTATGGATTTCGGCATGATCATGAGGATATAAGGGTAAAATTCACGTGGACGATATTAGCTATCTTAGTATTTCAACGATTCAAAATTGTTTCCCAATCATCACAAATTTTCATCATTTTGAATAAATGAAAAGAAAACAAATTGTCTACGACCACTGTTACCTGATCTTGTCAAATATACTGTAGGAATAATTAAGTCTCTTAGTGTACCTGACCTTGTAGAAAAATAACTGTTGATATTTCTTTTCAATACAAAGGGATATCTCTGCATGGTTCTTTGGTTTTCCAACTACTATATTGGAAGACATGTTTCAGAGCTTGCAGAATTTTGTTACAAGAAGATCCTGCAATGGTCATTTTTCAGGGCTCAAACTTCCTAGATTCTTTGTAGAACTTATTTTATTCCAGAAATCAACTGTTGACCAAATTGAATCAAGAACTTGAAAAAAATGGACTTCACAAAAAAATATATATATATGCTGCTACAAAATGTTGAAATTCTTCATCCTCGCCCTCATTGTACGATCTTGTTCACATGAATAGATTTTTTGAAGTCAAATGTGAAAAGTACCCATTGGATTACTGACCATTGATGGATGTCGTTAACCAATGTGAGGATTCTCACCAATAATGCTAATGATAACCAAGGTACTCTGATGCATCCTAACATGTGTGAATGACTTTGTTTTTTTTCAAACCCCCTATAGGATCTAACAGTCGGGGCGCATTAATCCATCCCTTCTATTGTTAATGATTAAGCTTGTCATTAAGGCATACTAGCTTCAAGGCATCACTAATTCTTTCATATTGGACCTAGATGATGAGCTGAAGTCGATGGGCCAAGATTTTCAGAAGGAAGGCCTTAGAGAATCCTCCATCAATCCAACAAGAGCATCAAAAATTATTTAATTAAAAAATAGAATCACCATACTTTTTATTAGAGACCCCACTAGCCAGAAATTGGTTTTCAAGTGAGTTCATAGCTCTGTTGTGCCATGAAACCTGGTTTTCACAACAAAGCCTTATTTTTCTCTTTACTCTTTTATTTTATTATTTTTCAGTAATTTAAAAGAAAATTAAGATGGGGAAGAAGAAGCACAAGTAAGACCCCCCCTACTTACCACTTCCAACTCAATTTGTTCCATAAACCCCTTGATAAACTCCTCCTTGGACTTAGGCTTCTAATATAATTTGAGCCTATGTCGATTAACCAAGAAGGAATTTTTTTCATCATCAATTGTTCTGACCCTGATAGTTCCATTATCGTAAGTAGCCTAAACTTCGCAGGGACCAAGCTAATGCATATTCAATTTCCCTTTGAATTTTTTGAATTTTGAATAAAAAAGGAGTGCTCAGTCTCCCTCCTTGAACTGCTTCTTTTTAATAACCCTGTCATTCCATTTTTCCCTCTATTGTTGGATGATATCAGTATGTTCAAAAGCTTCTTGTCTCGTTTCATCCAGCTCATTCAATTGTACAATCCTTTGTATCTGCACCTCCGTCAAGTCCATGCCCATATCTATTGCCATCTTGAAAGTTTTGATTTGGAACTTTATTGGAAGAAGTACCTATTTCCCATAGACCATATCATATGGAGAGAAGCCATTAGTACTCCTCTATGTTGTTATGTATGCCCATAAGGCCTCCGGAATCCTATCTGACCAATTATTTTTGTGCAATTGCATCGTCTTTGTTATAATTGTCTCTGGGACTTTATTTGTTCATTCCACATGCCCATTGGATTTTGGATGATATGGAGTGGACTTCATGTGGGTGATTTGATATCTTTGGGTAATTTCCTGCATTAAATTAGATGTAAATTGAGCACCTTGGTTAGTAACAATTTTTATAGGTACCCCAAAGCAAACAAAAACTTCACCAAACAATAATTCTACTACTACCTTCTCTGTGGCACTAGGAAAAGCTTTTGCTTCTACCCACTTAGTCACATATTCCATACAAACTAAAATATACTTTTTACCTTTGGACAAGGGGTTGATCGGGCCCACAAAATCCAAGGCCCATATTTTGAAGGGTCCTATAAGGATCTGAGGTTGAAGTGGCATCTCGTCTGCTGGAGTAGGTCGACCCATCCTTTGGAAAAATGTCACATGCCTGGACATATTTATTTGCATCATGGAGCAATGTGGGCCAATAATAACCCAAGTGCATAATTTTGTAAGCTATCATTTTGTCTATGAAATGCCCCCCACAAGGTTCATCATGGCATGCCTTCACGATGTCATACATCTCATCTTCTCTTACACACCTGCGAATAATCAAGTCAAGAC
Organism: Picea engelmannii; assembly: GCA_009831015.1. Taxonomy (NCBI): domain Eukaryota; kingdom Viridiplantae; phylum Streptophyta; class Pinopsida; order Pinales; family Pinaceae; genus Picea; species Picea engelmannii. The sequence continues at coordinate 55,913 of ML826635.1, forward strand.
CTGTGTGAAACATATCTCATTTAATCCAGGAATATAGAGCACTCAACCTTACAACCCTCTTCCTTTCTTTTAGTGAAAATTGGGGCGACAGTTTTCCTATAACACGATAGTTGGCTATGTCTGCAAACCAAGTGGAGTTAGTAGAAATAGAAAACAAATTTTCATCTGGAAAACTATCATCAACATGAGTATTCTCACCTTCATTATTAAGTCTAAAAAGGAAGTCATCTACCTGGTTTTCCTTCCCTGGCCTATCCAAAATCGTGATGTTGAATTCTTGCAACAACAACAACCACCTAGTAATTATACCATTTGTAATTTCTTTGTTCATCATATACCTGATGGAAGAGTGGTCAGTATGGATAAAATAATTGTACCGTGTGATGTAATGTCTAAATTTGTTTATTGCATACACCATTGTGAAGAACTCTTTCTTAGTTACAGTGTAGTTTAGCTCAACATGAGCTATATTTTTTCTTAAAAAGTAAACATCATGAGTTAGTGAATTTTCCTTTTTCCCCATTACTTCTCCTACAGATGAGTGTGAGACATCAGTATAAATGTGGAACATAAGGCTCCCATTTGTACCTCTTAACATTGGTGCTGAGGAAATTTTTTCCTTCACTACATCAAAGGCATGTTGACATTCTTTGCTCCAATAGAAGTCAACTTATTTTGCTAGCAGTTTAAATAGTGGCAAGGCTATTTTTGTAAAATTCTCAATAAAGCGTCGGTAATAGCCCGCTTGGCCTAAAAAACTTTGAACTCATTTTTGGCTTGTAGGGGGTGGCATACTAACAATTACTTCAATCTTAGCAAGTTCAACCTGTATTCCTATAGAAGACACATGGTGACCCAATACGATCCCCTCAATCATGATCATAAAACATTTTTTATTGCTAAGTGTTAGGTTTGATTCTCTACACCTTTTTAGAAATTTCTTGAGATTAGTTAAAGCCTCCTCAAAATAATTACCAAACGTGGTGAAATCATCCATATATACCTCCATGCAATCATGTAGTAAATCAAAGAAAATAGAAAGTATCACTGGCTAGAAAGTAGTTGGTGCATTGCATAGGCCAAAAGGTAATACCTTGTAAGCGTAGGTCCCCCATGGGCAAGTGAACGTAGTCTTGTCTTGGTCTTCTAGAGCGATCTAGATCTGGTTATAACCGCTAAATCCATCCAGAAAGGAAGATATTTCTTCCCTACTAGTGTGTCTAGTACTTGATCTATAAAAGGTAGGGGAAAGTAATCTTTCAAGGTTTCCTCATTTAGTTCCCTATAATAGATGCACACTCTCCATTTCCCATCCTTTTAAGGGAAAATAACCAAGGGGGGTGCCCATTGGCTATCGGAAATGGGGTAAATGAAGCCTACATTGAGTAGTTTATGCAATTCCTCTTTTAATATTTCTCTCAATGTTGGATTCATTCTCCTTTGTGGTTGCCTAAATGGCCTAGCATTTTCTTGCATGTAAATGTGATGAATTCAGGTGTCCGAGTTAATTCCTTTCATGTCAGTATATTCCCATGCAAAAACCAATGAATATTCCCTCAAAACCTGAATTAATTGTACTTCTTGTGAACTATCTAATGCAACACTAATATTCAAAGTTTTTCTAGGAAGAATTTCTACATTTCTGCAACCAGATTCAAAAATTGATCAAGTGGGAAATGTTTATAGGAAGGCAGAGTCTAGTTCTTCTAAGGTGCATGTTTCTGGAAAGTTTTGTTCTAATAGGTGGTCTATAGAAGTATGAAATTGAGAGGAAGACTTTCCCCCAAAATACTGTGGAAAATATGGGTTTGAAATGTATTGGTTAATTAGATTTTCATAATTATTTTTCTGAAGACTCGTGGCTTGTACTATTGTCAAAATAGGTTGAATTGTTCCTTCCTCATTATCATCCTCAACAAGCCACTGTGCACATTCTAGTTCAGATGCGGTTTTGGAAAGGGGGTAAAGTGTAATTCATTTAGTTTCAGTGTCATTTGTGATCATCATATTTCTCGATCTACAGTCAATGAAGGCATCTGTCATGGCCAACCAATGCCTCCCTAGAATCAGAGGGTGTCCACCTAAATTTGAATTTGGATGCAAGGCATAAAATTCTTTTGAACATTCCCAAGAATCGAGTGAAACAATAATCTTCTAATACTCCCTCGGATTTTATTTTCAACTGATCAACTAGCTCGAGTAATGTGGGGGTAGGGGAAATAGTACAATGTCCCAATTGGGTGAAAGTTTTTAGAGTCATCACATTTATAGCTTCCCCCAGATCAATCAGAGTGTTTTCAAGAGGAAGGTTATTGATGAAAACTGTGACTACAAGGTTTCCTAGGTCGACATATTTTTAAGTGGTGGCTTGGGCAGACATCAGGCTAGCCAATTTTCCTATAACTTGTATAGTGAGCGGCTCTCTTTTTTGTCTTCTAGGTTTCTTTATGAAGAGGTACCTTATTGTCTTTGTGTAGATATGTATGTCTTTAAAGGCCTGTAGTAGAGGGATTTTGACACAAAAAATTTTAAGTTCTACAACAAAGTCGAATTCGAGGGGAGTGATCAACTTGTCTATTTGTAGTATTTCTGGAAATGGAGGCTAGTTGGATCGTGGTGTTTGTACTTCCTGAATGTTTGATTTCAAGCCTAAACAAGAATGATTTTGGGTCTGAAGTGGTGATTTTTTGTTAGTATCTATTTTAGGTTGAGTAGGAAGTTCTTCCTCCTCATTTTCTTGAATAAATATTGAAGAATTTTGATTAATAACCTTCCCAAACCTTACGCAGATTTCCTGCAGCGGTGCAGGTGAAATACAATAGGTAGGGAAATTTGGAAAAGGTTGCAATTCAACATTGTAACCTCGTTGTATTGCTTTATTATTGTTAGGATTGCGAATAGGTTGAGTAAGGATTTGTGTGGAGCATGATGGATTTGAAGGATTTGAAGGGGTGGGTAATTGGAGTTGATGTGGTTGATTTATCCATTGTGGGGGAGGTTGTGGAAGAAATGAGGGAAATGTTTGCATTGTAGGATAAGGAAAGGTGGCCATGCCATTATAGGATGGGTCATGCCAACCGTGTTGCCAATTTTGGGGTGGAGTAAGTTGAGGTGTCCAAGGCTTCCATGGAATTGAAGCGTTCCACATTTGATTATGCAAATAAGGATATTGTGGGACATATTTTTTATTCGTACCTGAGATCCATGGTTTCCATGGTCGTTGAGGTTCCATTGCATACAATGAGCTTCTAGCTTCTTGTCCTCCTTGATACACTTCTTTTAGGCCTGGTAGGGAGGGGAAATATTTTGTAGGTCTAGATCACAAATTCCACATAGATCAACACTGTCTAATGGGAATTCTCTTAGAGGGTACTTTTTCTTGCACTTTGGACAAAATATGGCCATGGCTTTCTCTGCTTCTTCCTTCTTTTTAACCTGCAAAACATCAAGATGATAAATTAATGAAATAATGATATCAGTTTTGAAATTTTCAAATAATCTACCAATATCAGCCTTTGTGAGCCATGCCCCTGCAACAAATTTCACAAATATGAAAGTTGTATCTCTGGAATTCCTTCCAGTCTTTGCATTTCCCCTTAAGTATATTCTGCATAGTTCACATATGTCATCGAATTTCATTTGGTGAATGTCCCCCGATACCATCAAGTTCAGGACTTCCAAAGCGTCGTCTCAAATTCCTCTAAGTAGGATTTTCTTCCGGGTATCCTTACTCAGCTCCCCTTGTTTTGACCTATGAAGATTATATTGAAAACGTTCCACGTAGTCTTCCAAACTTTCATCCTCCTTTTGCCTCATCCGAAATGTTTCTTCTTTGAGGTATCTGGCCTTATAGTAGTCCTAGTAATTTTTCAAAAACACCTTTTTCATATTTTCTCGGGTCTGAATATTATTTCCTCTGAGGGTCATAAACCATCGGAGCGTTTCCCCCTTCAAAGTAGTTGGGAACAATTTTAACTTTTGGTTGTTAGAGAAGTAATCATAGCTCCTACATAGTACATCAAATTCAAATAAGAATGTATCTGGATCTTCACTCGCTAGACCATGGAATTTTGATAGAGAAGAGGGGGAAATAATCTTCATATGTGTGATACCATAAGGGACTTTAATGGGGAAATCAAAGGTGAATTTTTATTCGTGGGTGGAACCAGTACCTTCTTCATCTGCCATCTCTCCTCCTCCAAATAGATTAAATATCGTTTTTGGTTCAATAATCACTTTAAATTCTTCTTCTAGTTTCCCTCCTCCAATAATGATTGATTATGTTGTAGGACATGTTGGAATATTTAGAGGCTCCACGGTTGCAGTTGCAGTCTTTCTAGACGAAGTTACTTATTTTAAAGCAGATGTGCCTCAAGGGTTCACCCCATGAATCTTTCTTGTAGTTGTACTTGCAGAAGCCTTCTTTGTTCGCTTCCCTGTCAATGAGTTAGTAGATGTGGAAGTACTCGCAGTTCTACCAAAAGCATATTTTGGAAAATCCTTATTACCTTTAATGAATCTACCCTTGTTATCCCTTTCTCTATTCATACAATGCTACCAAATCATGCAATTATACCACTATCTAAAAATGCAGTATCATCAAAAAAATTATTCCTTCCTATTTTACCAACTCAATATGGGCCTTATACAAACCAAAAAACATATCTAATTTATGAACAACAAAAAGAAGAAACCATACCAAAGTTGCACTTCCCGGAATTAATCCTCCAACACCTCCCCGACAACGACGCCAAAAATGTTATTCAGATTATTCATTCATAATTTTGATACATTCTATTGTCAATCCAAGTTTGTAAGCTTATGAGGTGCGAAGAAAAATATATGCAAAGATAAACCCTGAAGTGCTCAAGCTCACCAATCAACACACAGTCATAAAAAGAACTCTTGATTAGAAATCAATACAACTAAATACGAGATGTCATTCAAGGCTAGTTAGACCCACTATGAGTTCCTAAGGTAGAAATGCATGCCAATCATATGTAATTGGGTTATGAATAACAATACTTTGAGATTCCCACCTTTAACAGATCCAATCAGTACTCATGAATGCACCCTTATAATGAAATCTCATAGCAGTAGAACAATCTTTGATCACAAATACCTGATGTTAGAAAAACATGATCGCGAGGCAATAAAATAAAACAAATGTAGAAATAAAACACATAAGATACACAATACAATAGAGACACATATATACATGGTTCACCTAGTGTGGGCTACTTCCACCAGAGAAATTGCCAGGTCCTTCCTTTATTATTATCCAACAAATGAAGGGATACAACCCACAACACACCCGTTGTAACTTCCTCTTCTTTCTCTCATAGTCTCCTCTCTCAGAATACAATATTCACAATGATGAATAGCCGCAATACATTTCCTTCATAAAAGAGGGTTGCCTTCTAGAGAAAAAAACCCTAACATAACTTCTACCATCAGATCTGTGACCTTGTAATGAACGGTCCAGATTTACAATGAAATTAAAATATACATTTACAAGGCAATTTTTCCTTCGGGGGGCTTCGCCCTCGAACCCCCATTGGGGGCCCACTTTCCCCCAGACCCCATAGAGGGGGTAATCCCCCTCTACACTCCCCCGCGTGGAGGAGTATACATTCTTCTGAAGTGTAAAGTCTTCATGGGGTATAAACACGGCTGGAAACAAAGACCTCTGAATAAGGAAGATAATTAGGCTCCACAACTAACACATGAGACCAATATTGTCTAGTTGTGGACTAATAAGTAGAACTCCAAGTTAACTTATGTGGTTAACAATACTCTGCAAGTCTCTTTATTAGCTGATATTGGCTCAATAATGCATGAAAATAAAAAATCTTTAATTCAACTCGTTGATTCAAGTGTGAGATCTATACTATTGAAAATAGAATCACTTGAACACATGCCACAACAATCGAAACTTCAAGCACTACAAGAATCATAACTACAAATTCTACAAGAATCTCAAGTTACATATGCTACAAGAACTATTTTAATGTTGCAGGAATCAAACTGCAGAAACCACGCTGCAAGAACTCGATGTATACAAAACTACCAATATTATTAAAGCACCAATAGTGATTCATCACGCATATAAACATGAAATAACACACAAATCAATTCATAACCACACATGAAAAGGGAGGTGTTTCTGAGATGAAGGGGGCCCTTCCTTCTCTCAAAAAAACGCATGTAAACCTACAAGAAACTCAAAATCACAATAACTTACAAAACATAAGAAACTAGGCTTTTGATTAATTCATTGAAAGAAACATCCAAGGTCTGAGCTCCCACTCCTTAATCTCCAGTAAAAACATTTGTCTATGATATGTACATACTTATAAGATTACATTTAGAACCCTATAATATTGCGTTGCAAAACCAATTACAGAGATCTCATCTGAGATTACAATACGAAAAATGTTTTGGTTATATTTGAACAAGAGGTTACATTAGTAATGATAATAAAAAGATGATATATCATATCAAGTAGTTCCATGACCGAAGGCATGAAATCGCTTCCAAGAATATCGCTTGTTGCAATTGTTTTGACCCGATATATTCTTGCCCAACAGTTAATCATATGGTTTGGTTCTCAGTCGAAACATAATACCATCTCTTCGCATCTTCTCTCCAAATCTTTATTCCCTTTTTAGTCCATGAGGTCCAGAAGTAGTTGAATCAATGAGGTCGTTGCAAGACTATAGTTGTTGCAAGAAGGTTTGATCTTGTAACTTCATAGACCATGAAAATTTAACATTCAATTTACTCAAAAGAAATGAATAAATTATGACTATGGGCGCAAGTTGTTACCTTTATGCTCGAAATATCCTTTTCGATCAAAAACATGAGATAATTGGTTTAGATTAGGAAATAGGGCGAGGTATTATGGGAAAAATGGTCAAAATGGGGTCCTCAGGTAGTCCCAAAAGTGTCAAAACATGGGCTCTACAAGGACAATGCTTATCATGCGTGAAATTATCTAGCATCTAATACCATGCACATACTACTATCCTGAAGACCACAATTCATGTAAACTTTTTATCATAACCCTTGATGGACAATTTCATTACCTTGGTACCTAGTATACTTATTGACCAATTATCATCCCATTGCGGACAAC
>ML826635.1:63150-73990 GCA_009831015.1 Picea engelmannii
GCGTCTTCCCGTGAGGGCTTTCACCATAAGGGGACCACTTTGGAGTTCATCCATATTTACTTCTTATCAACCATGAAAAAACAATAATGAATCATATTTACATCAAACACTATTGGGTCCATTACCCAAACCTTTGTGCTACGTGTCTTTCTTCAAGGGTTGACATCAATGACAACCAACCTTAATCAACAGTTTCCTTCAAAAAATCAGGTTAAGGAATCCATCATTTATTTTGGAGTGGATAATGAAGATATGTGATGAATAAGATGGTCCTTAATGGAGTCTGAAATAATCCTCTTTGCTTTGACCATATCCTTCTTGTGCTTTTTTTTAGCCTCATCTCCCTCTAGTTCTGAAACCTCTTCTTTAGTGAACTTCTCTAGATCATGTTCTTCTAGGAGGAGGGATACTCTGTACCTCCATGCTCTAAAGTTGTCAGCTCCCTCCAACTTCTCATCAATCTTGGTTTCGGTAGTCATCTTGCCCCTAGATCACAAATTCTGAATTCTGAAGATCTGATCCAGGGAAAATATGCACTCCACTAGGGCGCACTCGCTGGTGGTATTGCCTTGTGTGGAAACCACTCCTATCAAGAAAAACGAATCCTTTTGTCTTCTAGATCTGTGAACTGTGAAGAACAACGTTATAGGTCTCCACAAATAGACCAAGACCCAGATACCAAAGACCAAGAAACCAAGAGCTCATGCTCTATACCTCCTTTGCTATGCTCCAAATACACAAGAGAAGGTGAGTTGTGTGTGTATACAAATGAGAGGAACTCGACCTCTATTTATACACATAACTTGACTCCCGAAAAGACACAACCCTAAGAGGGGTCGATTACAATAACCTTCTCGGGATTTGACCAATACAAATACAAAAGAATATCTTCCGTAATTACATCAAAATATCAACAGTTTCGGCCTAAATAATATCTACAAGAAAGCTAATATCATTTCTGATCATCACTAAAAATACCTCCAATGAAATCATATACTTTTTAATAATATTTAACATTAATTTTGTATAAATAACAAAATATTACCTCGAATTATACTTTAACTTCTTAACTAAAATTACATCTCTTATATACAATTTTATTAATAAACTTTCCATTAAATTTAAAATATAAATTTTTAAAACTTATTTTTAAATCTCCATGTAATATAAATTCTATAAATTCTTTGAATTGACATTGTACGCATACACTAAATAATCATTAATATGATCCACACCCTAATTTCATATATCATACACCAAGTTTAAATAAAATTAAATGTCATAATGTCATAATGATCGACACCATAATGTCATATATCATGCCCCAAGTTTGATAAAATTAATATGATCGACACCATAATGTCTTATATCATGCCTCAAGTTTGATAAAATTAAGCATCACCAAGTCTTTGTGAAAATAAAGATCTTCACCTCACTTTCCATGTCATTCTATTCTATATTGTTTAGTGGTACTTCTCTCCTCTGAATCCATTCACACTTTTTCCATACTTAAAATCTCTTTAAGTAGGAATGCCTTAAATAACTAACTCTATTACATATTCCTAAATAGAGGACCATTTTGTCTTATCATTTTTTTAAGTTAGTACGATTTATTTTGATTTTGATAATTGAATCTTAATAATGTTATATGAAAGATTTAATTGTATTCTAAATGGATCAAGGTTTATCTTATATCCTTTAAATATAAAATTAGTTAGTGGATCAAAGATCACTTTTATATCCTTCAAATCTTAAAATTTTCCGCTTTTAATAATACTTTACAAATTAAGAGAGAAATATCTCTAATGTGATTTATAAATCTTTATCACAATGGTGATAAGTGGCACTGGATTTAGATGTGGATTTGGCCAAGGTGATAAGGCTATGGAGGCATCGAGATTAAGGTTGTTCGCTTGTCTAAGAAATTTCTAAGGTTGTTTTCTGGTCTAAGAAAGTTCTTACACTAGATTGAAGTATCATTTATAAAGTGTAGAGGGAAAGGGTTTTCATGGTTTTATGGAGCTTTATTTAAATGGCAGTTAGGGGTGATGGGTGTGATTGTAGATTTTCTCATGGACAGGGAAATAGAGGACATAGAGGTGTCATGATCAAGGTCGTCTACATACTCAAGTAGGTTTCACAATTTGTTGGGATTGAAGACTCATTTATGTTTTTATAAGGGTACACCAAGTTGTTTGAGAATTTCATTAAGGGCTATTGTGACAACCTTCTATCTAGTTGTCCGCAATGGGATGATAATTGGTCAATAAGTATACTAGGTACCAAGGTAATGAAATTGTCCATCAAGGGTTATGATAAAAAGTTTACATGAATTGTGGTCTTCAGGATAGTAGTATGTGCATGGTATTAGATGCTAGATAATTTCACGCATGATAAGCATTGTCCTTGTAGAGCCCATGTTTTGACACTTTTGGGACTACCTGAGGACCCCATTTTGACCATTTTTCCCATAATACCTCGCCCTATTTCCTAATCTAAACCAATTATCTCATGTTTTTGATCGAAAAGGATATTTCGAGCATAAAGGTAACAACTTGCGCCCATAGTCATAATTTATTCATTTCTTTTGAGTAAATTGAATGTTAAATTTTCATGGTCTATGAAGTTACAAGATCAAACCTTCTTGCAACAACTATAGTCTTGCAACGACCTCATTGATTCAACTACTTCTGGACCTCATGGACTAAAAAGGGAATAAAGATTTGGAGAGAAGATGCGAAGAGATGGTATTATGTTTCGACTGAGAACCAAACCATATGATTAACTGTTGGGCAAGAATATATCGGGTCAAAACAATTGCAACAAGCGATATTCTTGGAAGCGATTTCATGCCTTCGGTCATGGAACTACTTGATATGATATATCATCTTTTTATTATCATTACTAATGTAACCTCTTGTTCAAATATAACCAAAACATTTTTCGTATTGTAATCTCAGATGAGATCTCTGTAATTGGTTTTGCAACGCAATATTATAGGGTTCTAAATGTAATCTTATAAGTATGTACATATCATAGACAAATGTTTTTACTGGAGATTAAGGAGTGGGAGCTCAGACCTTGGATGTTTCTTTCAATGAATTAATCAAAAGCCTAGTTTCTTATGTTTTGTAAGTTATTGTGATTTTGAGTTTCTTGTAGGTTTACATGCGTTTTTTTGAGAGAAGGAAGGGCCCCCTTCATCTCAGAAACACCTCCCTTTTCATGTGTGGTTATGAATTGATTTGTGTGTTATTTCATGTTTATATGCGTGATGAATCACTATTGGTGCTTTAATAATATTGGTAGTTTTGTATACATCGAGTTCTTGCAGCGTGGTTTCTGCAGTTTGATTCCTGCAACATTAAAATAGTTCTTGTAGCATATGTAACTTGAGATTCTTGTAGAATTTGTAGTTATGATTCTTGTAGTGCTTGAAGTTTCGATTGTTGTGGCATGTGTTCAAGTGATTCTATTTTCAATAGTATAGATCTCACACTTGAATCAACGAGTTGAATTAAAGATTTTTTATTTTCATGCATTATTGAGCCAATATCAGCTAATAAAGAGACTTGCAGAGTATTGTTAACCACATAAGTTAACTTGGAGTTCTACTTATTAGTCCACAACTAGACAATATTGGTCTCATGTGTTAGTTGTGGAGCCTAATTATCTTCCTTATTCAGAGGTCTTTGTTTCCAGCCGTGTTTATACCCCATGAAGACTTTACACTTCAGAAGAATGTATACTCCTCCACGCGGGGGAGTGTAGAGGGGGATTACCCCCTCTATGGGGTCTGGGGGAAAGTGGGCCCCCAATGGGGGTTCGAGGGCGAAGCCCCCCGAAGGAAAAATTGCCTTGTAAATGTATATTTTAATTTCATTGTAAATCTGGACCGTTCATTACAAGGTCACAGATCTGATGGTAGAAGTTATGTTAGGGTTTTTTTCTCTAGAAGGCAACCCTCTTTTATGAAGGAAATGTATTGCGGCTATTCATCATTGTGAATATTGTATTCTGAGAGAGGAGACTATGAGAGAAAGAAGAGGAAGTTACAACGGGTGTGTTGTGGGTTGTATCCCTTCATTTGTTGGATAATAATAAAGGAAGGACCTGGCAATTTCTCTGGTGGAAGTAGCCCACACTAGGTGAACCATGTATATATGTGTCTCTATTGTATTGTGTATCTTATGTGTTTTATTTCTACATTTGTTTTATTTTATTGCCTCGCGATCATGTTTTTCTAACATCAGGTATTTGTGATCAAAGATTGTTCTACTGCTATGAGATTTCATTATAAGGGTGCATTCATGAGTACTGATTGGATCTGTTAAAGGTGGGAATCTCAAAGTATTGTTATTCATAACCCAATTACATATGATTGGCATGCATTTCTACCTTAGGAACTCATAGTGGGTCTAACTAGCCTTGAATGACATCTCGTATTTAGTTGTATTGATTTCTAATCAAGAGTTCTTTTTATGACTGTGTGTTGATTGGTGAGCTTGAGCACTTCAGGGTTTATCTTTGCATATATTTTTCTTCGCACCTCATAAGCTTACAAACTTGGATTGACAATAGAATGTATCAAAATTATGAATGAATAATCTGAATAACATTTTTGGCGTCGTTGTCGGGGAGGTGTTGGAGGATTAATTCCGGGAAGTGCAACTTTGGTATGGTTTCTTCTTTTTGTTGTTCATAAATTAGATATGTTTTTTGGTTTGTATAAGGCCCATATTGAGTTGGTAAAATAGGAAGGAATAATTTTTTTGATGATACTGCATTTTTAGATAGTGGTATAATTGCATGATTTGGTAGCATTGTATGAATAGAGAAAGGGATAACAAGGGTAGATTCATTAAAGGTAATAAGGATTTTCCAAAATATGCTTTTGGTAGAACTGCGAGTACTTCCACATCTACTAACTCATTGACAGGGAAGCGAACAAAGAAGGCTTCTGCAAGTACAACTACAAGAAAGATTCATGGGGTGAACCCTTGAGGCACATCTGCTTTAAAATAAGTAACTTCGTCTAGAAAGACTGCAACTGCAACCGTGGAGCCTCTAAATATTCCAACATGTCCTACAACATAATCAATCATTATTGGAGGAGGGAAACTAGAAGAAGAATTTAAAGTGATTATTGAACCAAAAACGATATTTAATCTATTTGGAGGAGGAGAGATGGCAGATGAAGAAGGTACTGGTTCCACCCACGAATAAAAATTCACCTTTGATTTCCCCATTAAAGTCCCTTATGGTATCACACATATGAAGATTATTTCCCCCTCTTCTCTATCAAAATTCCATGGTCTAGCGAGTGAAGATCCAGATACATTCTTATTTGAATTTGATGTACTATGTAGGAGCTATGATTACTTCTCTAACAACCAAAAGTTAAAATTGTTCCCAACTACTTTGAAGGGGGAAACGCTCCGATGGTTTATGACCCTCAGAGGAAATAATATTCAGACCCGAGAAAATATGAAAAAGGTGTTTTTGAAAAATTACTAGGACTACTATAAGGCCAGATACCTCAAAGAAGAAACATTTCGGATGAGGCAAAAGGAGGATGAAAGTTTGGAAGACTACGTGGAACGTTTTCAATATAATCTTCATAGGTCAAAACAAGGGGAGCTGAGTAAGGATACCCGGAAGAAAATCCTACTTAGAGGAATTTGAGACGACGCTTTGGAAGTCCTGAACTTGATGGTATCGGGGGACATTCACCAAATGAAATTCGATGACATATGTGAACTATGCAGAATATACTTAAGGGGAAATGCAAAGACTGGAAGGAATTCCAGAGATACAACTTTCATATTTGTGAAATTTGTTGCAGGGGCATGGCTCACAAAGGCTGATATTGGTAGATTATTTGAAAATTTCAAAACTGATATCATTATTTCATTAATTTATCATCTTGATGTTTTGCAGGTTAAAAAGAAGGAAGAAGCAGAGAAAGCCATGGCCATATTTTGTCCAAAGTGCAAGAAAAAGTACCCTCTAAGAGAATTCCCATTAGACAGTGTTGATCTATGTGGAATTTGTGATCTAGACCTACAAAATATTTCCCCTCCCTACCAGGCCTAAAAGAAGTGTATCAAGGAGGACAAGAAGCTAGAAGCTCATTGTATGCAATGGAACCTCAACGACCATGGAAACCATGGATCTCAGGTACGAATAAAAAATATGTCCCACAATATCCTTATTTGCATAATCAAATGTGGAACGCTTCAATTCCATGGAAGCCTTGGACACCTCAACTTACTCCACCCCAAAATTGGCAACACGGTTGGCATGACCCATCCTATAATGGCATGGCCACCTTTCCTTATCCTACAATGCAAACATTTCCCTCATTTCTTCCACAACCTCCCCCACAATGGATAAATCAACCACATCAACTCCAATTACCCACCCCTTCAAATCCTTCAAATCCATCATGCTCCACACAAATCCTTACTCAACCTATTCGCAATCCTAACAATAATAAAGCAATACAACGAGGTTACAATGTTGAATTGCAACCTTTTCCAAATTTCCCTACCTATTGTATTTCACCTGCACCGCTGCAGGAAATCTGCGTAAGGTTTGGGAAGGTTATTAATCAAAATTCTTCAATATTTATTCAAGAAAATGAGGAGGAAGAACTTCCTACTCAACCTAAAATAGATACTAACAAAAAATCACCACTTCAGACCCAAAATCATTCTTGTTTAGGCTTGAAATCAAACATTCAGGAAGTACAAACACCACGATCCAACTAGCCTCCATTTCCAGAAATACTACAAATAGACAAGTTGATCACTCCCCTCGAATTCGACTTTGTTGTAGAACTTAAAATTTTTTGTGTCAAAATCCCTCTACTACAGGCCTTTAAAGACATACATATCTACACAAAGACAATAAGGTACCTCTTCATAAAGAAACCTAGAAGACAAAAAAGAGAGCCGCTCACTATACAAGTTATAGGAAAATTGGCTAGCCTGATGTCTGCCCAAGCCACCACTTAAAAATATGTCGACCTAGGAAACCTTGTAGTCACAGTTTTCATCAATAACCTTCCTCTTGAAAACACTCTGATTGATCTGGGGGAAGCTATAAATGTGATGACTCTAAAAACTTTCACCCAATTGGGACATTGTACTATTTCCCCTACCCCCACATTACTCGAGCTAGTTGATCAGTTGAAAATAAAATCCGAGGGAGTATTAGAAGATTATTGTTTCACTCGATTCTTGGGAATGTTCAAAAGAATTTTATGCCTTGCATCCAAATTCAAATTTAGGTGGACACCCTCTGATTCTAGGGAGGCATTGGTTGGCCATGACAGATGCCTTCATTGACTGTAGATCGAGAAATATGATGATCACAAATGACACTGAAACTAAATGAATTACACTTTACCCCCTTTCCAAAACCGCATCTGAACTAGAATGTGCACAGTGGCTTGTTGAGGATGATAATGAGGAAGGAACAATTCAACCTATTTTGACAATAGTACAAGCCACGAGTCTTCAGAAAAATAATTATGAAAATCTAATTAACCAATACATTTCAAACCCATATTTTCCACAGTATTTTGGGGGAAAGTCTTCCTCTCAATTTCATACTTCTATAGACCACCTATTAGAACAAAACTTTCCAGAAACATGCACCTTAGAAGAACTAGACTCTGCCTTCCTATAAACATTTCCCACTTGATCAATTTTTGAATCTGGTTGCAGAAATGTAGAAATTCTTCCTAGAAAAACTTTGAATATTAGTGTTGCATTAGATAGTTCACAAGAAGTACAATTAATTCAGGTTTTGAGGGAATATTCATTGGTTTTTGCATGGGAATATACTGACATGAAAGGAATTAACTCGGACACCTGAATTCATCACATTTACATGCAAGAAAATGCTAGGCCATTTAGGCAACCACAAAGGAGAATGAATCCAACATTGAGAGAAATATTAAAAGAGGAATTGCATAAACTACTCAATGTAGGCTTCATTTACCCCATTTCCGATAGCCAATGGGCACCCCCCTTGGTTATTTTCCCTTAAAAGGATGGGAAATGGAGAGTGTGCATCTATTATAGGGAACTAAATGAGGAAACCTTGAAAGATTACTTTCCCCTACCTTTTATAGATCAAGTACTAGACACACTAGTAGGGAAGAAATATCTTCCTTTCTGGATGGATTTAGCGGTTATAACCAGATCTAGATCGCTCTAGAAGACCAAGACAAGACTACGTTCACTTGCCCATGGGGGACCTACGCTTACAAGGTATTACCTTTTGGCCTATGCAATGCACCAACTACTTTCTAGCCAGTGATACTTTCTATTTTCTTTGATTTACTACATGATTGCATGGAGGTATATATGGATGATTTCACCACGTTTGGTAATTATTTTGAGGAGGCTTTAACTAATCTCAAGAAATTTCTAAAAAGGTGTAGAGAATCAAACCTAACACTTAGCAATAAAAAATGTTTTATGATCATGATTGAGGGGATCGTATTGGGTCACCATGTGTCTTCTATAGGAATACAGGTTGAACTTGCTAAGATTGAAGTAATTGTTAGTATGCCACCCCCTACAAGCCAAAAATGAGTTCAAAGTTTTTTAGGCCAAGCGGGCTATTACCGACGCTTTATTGAGAATTTTACAAAAATAGCCTTGCCACTATTTAAACTGCTAGCAAAATAAGTTGACTTCTATTGGAGCAAAGAATGTCAACATGCCTTTGATGTAGTGAAGGAAAAAATTTCCTCAGCACCAATGTTAAGAGGTACAAATGGGAGCCTTATGTTCCACATTTATACTGATGTCTCACACTCATCTGTAGGAGAAGTAATGGGGAAAAAGGAAAATTCACTAACTCATGATGTTTACTTTTTAAGAAAAAATATAGCTCATGTTGAGCTAAACTACACTGTAACTAAGAAAGAGTTCTTCACAATGGTGTATGCAATAAACAAATTTAGACATTACATCACACGGTACAATTATTTTATCCATACTGACCACTCTTCCATCAGGTATATGATGAACAAAGAAATTACAAATGGTATAATTACTAGGTGGTTGTTGTTGTTGCAAGAATTCAACATCACGATTTTGGATAGGCCAGGGAAGGAAAACCAGGTAGATGACTTCCTTTTTAGACTTAATAATGAAGGTGAGAATACTCATGTTGATGATAGTTTTCCAGATGAAAATTTGTTTTCTATTTCTACTAACTCCACTTGGTTTGCAGACATAGCCAACTATCGTGTTATAGGAAAACTGTCGCCCCAATTTTCACTAAAAGAAAGGAAGAGGGTTGTAAGGTTGAGTGCTCTATATTCCTGGATTAAATGAGATATGTTTCACACAGGTCTTGACTTGATTATTCGCAGGTGTGTAAGAGAAGATGAGATGTATGACATCGTGAAGGCATGCCATGATGAACCTTGTGGGGGGCATTTCATAGACAAAATGATAGCTTACAAAATTATGCACTTGGGTTATTATTGGCCCACATTGCTCCATGATGCAAATAAATATGTCCAGGCATGTGACATTTTTCCAAAGGATGGGTCGACCTACTCCAGCAGACGAGATGCCACTTCAACCTCAGATCCTTATAGGACCCTTCAAAATATGGGCCTTGGATTTTGTGGGCCCGATCAACCCCTTGTCCAAAGGTAAAAAGTATATTTTAGTTTGTATGGAATATGTGACTAAGTGGGTAGAAGCAAAAGCTTTTCCTAGTGCCACAGAGAAGGTAGTAGTAGAATTATTGTTTGGTGAAGTTTTTGTTTGCTTTGGGGTACCTATAAAAATTGTTACTAACCAAGGTGCTCAATTTACATCTAATTTAATGCAGGAAATTACCCAAAGATATCAAATCACCCACATGAAGTCCACTCCATATCATCCAAAATCCAATGGGCATGTGGAATGAACAAATAAAGTCCCAGAGACAATTATAACAAAGACGATGCAATTGCACAAAAATAATTGGTCAGATAGGATTCCGGAGGCCTTATGGGCATACATAACAACATAGAGGAGTACTAATGGCTTCTCTCCATATGATATGGTCTATGGGAAATAGGTACTTCTTCCAATAAAGTTCCAAATCAAAACTTTCAAGATGGCAATAGATATGGGCATGGACTTGACGGAGGTGCAGATACAAAGGATTGTACAATTGAATGAGCTGGATGAAACGAGACAAGAAGCTTTTGAACATACTGATATCATCCAACAATAGAGGGAAAAATGGAATGACAGGGTTATTAAAAAGAAGCAGTTCAAGGAGGGAGACTGAGCACTCCTTTTTTATTCAAAATTCAAAAAATTCAAAGGGAAATTGAATATGCATTAGCTTGGTCCCTGCGAAGTTTAGGCTACTTACGATAATGGAACTATCAGGGTCAGAACAATTGATGATGAAAAAAATTCCTTCTTGGTTAATCGACATAGGCTCAAATTATATTAGAAGCCTAAGTCCAAGGAGGAGTTTATCAAGGGGTTTATGGAACAAATTGAGTTGGAAGTGGTAAGTAGGGGGGGTCTTACTTGTGCTTCTTCTTCCCCATCTTAATTTTCTTTTAAATTACTGAAAAATAATAAAATAAAAGAGTAAAGAGAAAAATAAGGCTTTGTTGTGAAAACCAGGTTTCATGGCACAACAGAGCTATGAACTCACTTGAAAACCAATTTCTGGCTAGTGGGGTCTCTAATAAAAAGTATGGTGATTCTATTTTTTAATTAAATAATTTTTGATGCTCTTGTTGGATTGATGGAGGATTCTCTAAGGCCTTCCTTCTGAAAATCTTGGCCCATCGACTTCA
>ML826636.1:24662-39098 GCA_009831015.1 Picea engelmannii
AAATAAGATTAATAGAAGCACCAATGCTCTATAAATTAATAGAAGCATCGATGCTCTATTAATTAATAGAAGCACCAATGCTCTATTAATTAATAGAAGCATTGGTGCCTCATTATTGTTTATTGTGCACTTTCAAACATGTGAACAAAGTTATTTTTATTTTAAACTCCACGGTGATGTTAACAATAACATGAGCACCAATGCACTTAGTTATTGGGGGTGCACCAGTGCAGATTGTTATTGGGGGAGCACTCGTGCACTTTGTTATTGGGGGAGCACCGATGCACTTTCTTATTGAGGGAGCACTAGTGCGCTTTGTTATTGGGGAGCACTGCAATTCATTTCAGTTCTTATTAAATAAAAAATAAAATTTTAGTATTTTATATTAACAATGGTTATAGGAAGCCTCGGGGCGTTATTTTTTGGAGCACAGGTGCGCTTTGTTATTGGGAAGAGCATCGAGGAGTTATTTTTTAGAGCACCAGTGCACTTTGTTATTGGGAAGAGCATCGGTGCGCATGGTTGAAATAGGAGCATCGGTGTGCATGGTCAACATAGGAGCACCAATGCACACAATCAACTTAGGAGCACTGGTATCGTTGACATAAAAATGCATATCGATGTGTCATTCTTGTACAGTGTGCAACGCGAATCGTGGAAGCATTTTTTTAAAAGAAAACTTACAACAACAAGGTTTGGGATCCAACGTAATGAGTGATCCCATTGAAACTGATACCAAATGCCCCATATACAAGTAAATAAACCCTATAAAAATCCATTTCTTAAAAAAAATCTACTTGTAAAATATAGAGAGGAAAACTAAGAGAAACAACCAGGAAGCTAGGGCTTCTAATACTGAATGTAATTGTGAAACCCTTTTATTTTATTTTTTATAATGCACTGAAATCTGTTTGAATAAAAAAGGGGGAAAATTGAGATGATGAATAGAATAAAATCACATACCTGAATTTTCTCCTCTACAAATCTGTATGTAAATATCCAAAGACTTTGCTTGTAAATTTCTCTTGCACAGGTCTCCCCTCTAAATTTTGGAAAATAATGAAATAATGATTAAGGTTTTCATTTATAAACACATACATTTTCAAAGTAGAAAAATCCCGCTCATTTTTTCAGTGCATGTTTCGGCGCATTGATTCAATTTCGTTTTTTTTTTTTTTTTACCCTTTAACGATGCGTCTGACAGTAATATGCACTAGTGCATTTTTTACCAAAACACATCGAGGTTGTATTGGTTTCTAAGTGCACCCTGGAATATTTATGGTTTTTCAATTAATTTCTATTGTTTGAAAATCATTTTTTCCGATGCATTTCTTATATGAGCACCAATGCGCTTTGTTATTGGGGGTCCACCGATGCTCTTTGTTATTGGGGAAGCACCGGTGTGTTTTGTTACTGGGGGGGCACTATGACGCTTTTTAATTGGGGACAAACCGATGTGATTTGTTATTGGAAGAGCACCGGTGCACTTTGTTATTGGGGGAGCACCAGGGCGCTATCTTATTGGGGAGCACCACAAAGCATTTGATTTCTTAAAAAATAAAAACAGTATTTTAGTATTTTATATAACAACGATTATCAAAAGCATCAGGGTGCTATGTTTTGGAGCACTAGTGCGATTTTTTATTGGGAAGAGCACTGGTGTGATTTGTTATTAGGGGTGCACATATGTACTTTGTTATTGGGGGAGCACCGATGTGATTTGTTATTAGGGGAGCATCAACAATATTTTATTATTTTATATTAATGGTGGTTATCAGTGCACTTATTTGTTAATCACTAGGGTATTATGGTTTGCAAGAGCACCGATGTGCATGTTCAACTTAGGTGCACCGACGCACATGGTCGACTTAGGCACACCGGTGCGTAATGTTCAACGACACTGGTGCAATTTATTCGATGCATGTATTTTTATTATAAGGTATGGCGGTGATACTGGAACATTGATGCATCGATGCTTTATTTTTCATGTACGCACCAATGTGTATATACCTTAAAGGCGCACCAAAAAAAAAACCTCTACAAAAAACTTTGACTGCTCGCCTCCGCTATAAACAACTGAGGGATAAATTTTGGGGGGAGGTTCTATAAAAACCTCTGCAAGAAGGTGTTCTCCTTGTAAATACATGTGGAGCATGTTGATAAAGCCCTCCAACTTCTAAGTGACAACCAATTATTCCTCAAACTTTCCAAATATGCTTCTGGTGCTTCTATAGTGGAATACTTGGGCCACACAGTCTATCAGATTGGGTGTGAGTGGATCTGAATAAAATTGAGGCTATGCAAGATTAGCCACCTCCTAGGACTCCAAAAATTTTACATGGCTTCTTAGGCCTTACGAGTTACTATACGAATTTTATGAAGAATTATGTGTGATTTTGTAATATACCAAATAATACTTAATAGTTAATACTTAGTAGTGGAGGGTAACATATTGGGTCATGCCTTTCCACTTTTGATTGTATATAAGGCTGGCCAATACTCGTTGTAAACATGTACTGGAATAATATATATATATATATATATATATAATTTCTATTTGGGTCTTCTCTGAGTTGTTATCAGAGCCCATGGTATTTCTTAAACAACTTTGTAAAAACAAATTATTGAACCCAATAAAAAAAATTTACTAACTCCACCTTCATCATTTCAAAGAAGGAAAATAAATTATTCATAATTCTCGAAGTCGATGAGGCAGACAAAGAATTCCAAGTAATCCTCCAAGGCTACTGACAATCTAAACGTCACATCACTTACCAAAGACTTCAACAGTGAGCTCAAAGGTTTAAAAGACTCAATAGATGTAATTTCCAACAAGCTTGGGGAAGAATACATTAAAGGAATGAAATCTTCTATGGATGATATCTCCAACAAATCATGTAACCTTGATCCAAATATTATTAGTTGATTCCTCTTAAAATCCAAGAAAATGAATAATATTTCCTTGAAACTTGCATCAGTGGAACATGGTTTGAAAGATTGGAGCAAAAACTCTCGTAACCTTGAGGCCATAATTAAAGAACTGGAAGGCATGAGAAAAGGATTGAATAGTATGAATTCATGTTCCACTTTTACACAGCCCAAACATTCATCTAACCTTGGTTCGCTTAAATAATTTACATGCAAACAAAAAATTGATGTACCCAAATTTGACGGAGAGGATGATAGAGAGACCACTAGATGGATAAACATACTCAAGCGTTATTTTGAGTTGTATAAAATGTATGATGATGAAAAAAAAACTGCATTGTTGCACCTAGAAGGATTAGCTTGCGATTGGTTCTTGTGGTGGCACTCAAAGACCCAATCAATAAACTGAGATACATTCAAACAAAAAAATTTCAAAAGGATTCAAAACATAAAAAAAAATGAAGTTTTCTCTAAACTCACCTGATTAAAATAGTTGGGGTTGGTGGATGAATTTTTTAATAAGTTACATGTGTTAGCTACTCGCATGCATGAATTACCAAACACATATCTCTTATGAGTTGACATATCAAGGTTTAAAGAAAATATAAGGAATGAACTAAAGCTCAGAGTTGTTGAAGAAAAACAAAAATTATATTCCCCCTAATAAAAATATCCCACCATATGACGTAAAGGATGAAAAAATTTGATGCTTGAGATGTCATGCTCCCAGCTAAAGGCTAGGCCACAAGTGCAAGAACAAGAAATTATATCCATCCAACAAAGATTCAAAAAATTCAATTGAAGAAACAGGAAATCCTAGAGGATTTGACCATCAAAACTCCACTCCAACACTCTCGTCTACTATGATGATTGGAATTTCGCAACCCCAAACTCTAAAGGTTTTGGGCTACATTAAAACACAAGAGTAATAGTGCTAATACATAGCAGGAATTCTCATAATTTCATTGATACTAAATAGAAAAACAATTAAACATGTTTATCTATCCCTCTTCTGACCTTCAAGTCACAATTCCAGGGAATCAAACTACCTCATGCACGAGGAAATGTCATAAGGTTAAATTGTCAATTAATGACTACCAGTTACAATCCCCCATGTATGCCATGAAAATAGGAGGAGTGGATGTGGTATTAGGAGTCCCATGGTTGTCCATGATTGGTATAGTAGGGTTAAACTTACAGAACCAATTCCTTAAGTTCTTTGAAAATGGGAGGAAATGCAAGTTTTATGGAATCAAAAGCCCAACCCCTCAAATAGTCTCTTCTAATAGTAGTGCTAGCAGGGAAAATCCCCCTATTACTATACCAAGTTCAAGATATAGGCAGATCTATGATCTCCCTTAAAAGACAATCTAATCCCTAAAATACCCCAAACAATCTAAAATGGAAGAATAGAAAGAGATAGGAAAGTAGGTCAGAAGTTGTACCTTTGGTCCAAACGCTCGATGTAAACCTCCTTCACCTTTTTAGCTTCTCAGGCTATTGGTATCCTTCCAAAGTTGACCTGCAAGAACACTTAGGCAAACAACGCTACAAATATACTATCTCTACTCGTCCATATTAGGGTTATATATAAAACATTATGCATAAATCAAATAAAAAACATAAAGATATCATTTGGGACATGAAAAAGATTATTTTATTCAAATCCAGAGATCAAAAGTTACAACCTTTGTAGGTCGACGCTCCACAAACCTGGTCTGAGATCCTCTTAATGGTGCTCCAAGTTCATCATCCCAAAGTCTTCTCTCACAATCAACTGATCACTTTAGGGAAAGGGAAGGGATTGTATAGGAGAAAAGGCTAGAGAGGGAATGTTAAGGCAAAAACTTAGAAAGGGCTGCAAAAACTTGGGCAAGGAGAGGAAGGGATTTTGGCAGACTTTCTCTGTTATAATGCTTAATGATGGAATGCTACCCCAAGACCTCCTTTTATATGACAAAATGATATTTATTTGGTTTGGGGACGGGCTACAACGGGTGAATTGGTTAGGAAACCTCCTATAGCCCGTTAACTCCGTTGAATTCCTTGCAACTTTTTTATTTTTTGCAACTTTTGGAGGTAAACGCGGGTTGTTTAGTATGCAGCTAGTGTATGTACGTGGTTTTTCTAGTATGCATCTAGCGTATGTACGTGGGTAGTAGCGCAATAGGATGCGTACATGCTCCAAAAAATGGTTTTTTAAAGGGAGTTCCTCAGCAGTAATTTGGCAAATTGTGCAAGTAGAAAATCCAATTCCATGTATGCATAAGTAGGGAATTTTAGGGATATAACATATGCCCCCTAATGTGTGAGGTCAGAAGAGAAATTGATGGCTGAAATACATTACAATATATTTACCAGTAGGAAGGCACTGAGTGGAGTGAGCCTGAGACCAGAGTTTGGGAGGTGGTGCCATCTGCAAAACAATAATAATATCTTTGAGGTAGGGATACCCATGCTCGGGATGAACTAATCATGGATGTCAATCAAATACACTACAGATCCATGTCATATAAATATATAAAGTGTAGCCGCGAGAAATACACAACGGATCTACATCTCAAAATCATTTGAAGATATACAAGTACAATATGCATCTTCAAGAAGCTAGTGACGCCTGCGGTTGGAGATGAGGAATTCATAGCTTGAGAAACAACTTCAAGATCTTAAAAAATCAGGTAGGAGTACAATGGGAGTGTAAGACTCACTACCCTGAGGTATTTGACATGTCGTCAGGAAAAGACCAGAGGATCTCGATGATTAGGCAGAGAACTTCATTTGATTTTTGAATCCAAACTTGACTGGACTCATGGGATGGTTGACTCATGGAAGTCAAGAGAAAAAATGCAGAATGGCTGACTCAGGTTGGATAAAAATTCCCTTGGATAACAACACAAAATATGATCAGACTCAGGCAGCGTAATATTGACATGAGTCTATGATGTAGGAGGCATCACAAACTCTCCATATGTTTGGAAGAGTAACCAAATGGAGGAGAACATACCGCTATGTAGCGAGAACAACTTCCTAAGGTCATACTAGATCCCAATGCTTGATGAGAAAACAAAAGGATGTGCTTTTTCCAAGGGCGACTATCTTGTTGCTGAAAAAAAAGAATTGATATTTCTCGTCCCCTCTTTTTGGAATACTTGATTTTTTTTTTGCCTTTTTCAAAGTTTCAACGAGCTTTAAAAAGAATAAAAGAATGCTACATTACAAAGGAGGAATGAGTGTCACAAGCAATCAAACTAGTTACAAGCACATGGAACATACTGATGCTCAAGGAAAGGATACATGTGCAGGATAAGGACACTCGGGGAAAATTATGTTGGTTGTGGAGCCTGATTATCTTCCTGATTCAGAGGTCTTTTACTTTCAGCCATGTTTATACCCCATGAAGTATTTACACCCCAGAAGTATGTACACTCTTCCACGCGAGGGAGTGCAGAGGGGGGGGGTACCCCCTCTACAGGGTCCGGGGGGGATATCCCCCGTCTGGGGGGTCTGGGGGCAAGCAAGCCCCCAGTGGGGGTTCGGGGGGCGAAGCCCCCGAAAGAAAAATTGCCTTGTAAATGTATATTGTAATTTCATTGTAAATATGGATCGTTCATTATAAGGTCACAGATCTAACGATAGAGATTATGTAAGGTTTTTTTGCCCTAGAAGGCAACCCTCTTTTATGAGGGAAATGTATTGCGGCTATGTATGATTGTGAATATTGTATTCTGAGATAGGACACTGTGAGAGAAAGAAGAGGAAGTTACAACAGGTTTGTTGTAGGTTGTATCCCTTCATATGCTGGATAATAATAAAGGAAGGACCTAGCAATTTCTCTGGTGGACGTAGCCCACACTAGGTGAACCACGTAAATCTGTGTCTCTATTGTATTATGTATCTTCTGTGTTTTGTTTCCGCATTTGTTTTATTTTATTACTCCACAGTCCTATTTTTCTAACAAATTCCTCCATGGGTCGAGGTGTCAAATTGCAAAGGTAAAAAGTGTTGCAAGGCTTGCATATAAGGAATGCTTTAAAGGTTCAGTTGAGAGCAACATGGAGCCGGCATTAGGATAAAGAAGCAAAGATGAGACCCACAATGTGATTAAGCATGACACAATAAGACTCCTTCCATGTGAATTTTTACGAGCCCAAAGAAGGTAAGCTTGGTGGTCTTTTCAAAAAATGCTAAAATAAGACTCCAGGGAGTTCCTTTTTCGCAATTAGTCTAGTTGGTTCGAAAAAGGGTTAAACTTGTACCGAAAAGATGTCTCTTCAATACCATTTTAACGAGTGTGATTGAGACAAGATCACTCAACGATATTTTCAATTTTAAGGAGTCTGAAAAGAGCTTAACTATGGACTCACAACCTTTTTCTAGGTTTAGTCTCCTTAGCCCAAAAAAGTATAAAATATAACTGAGGAGAACTCTCCCGGCGAGACGAATCTCTCGAGGCATACATTTTTCCTGAATAATTTACTGGATGGAAAAAAGGGTTAAACTCATGCCAAGTAGATGTTATTTTGGACCAATTTAACAAGTGTGAAGGAACAAGGTCACTGGACAATCTTTTCATATTTAGGGAGTCTGAAAAGAGCTTAACTATGGACTATGAGGGGGTTCCTTTTTCGTAAGTAATCTCGAAGGCCCAAAAAAGAGATAAACCAAAACCAAGGAGAATGTTCCTTTTTAGAAAATTTAGTCCCTCAGGCCCGAAAAAGGGTTAAACTTACACATGAGAATACTCTTCTAGCGAACCGAAGTTCCTAGAGCATACCTTTATTCACAAAATTAGCCATCTGAACTGAAAAGGGGGTAAACTAACATCGGATAGATGTGCCTTCAAATTTGAGTTTGGCGAGCGTGAAGGGAAACAAGATCGCTCAACAATATTTTCAATTTTAGAGAGTCTGAAAAGGGCTTAAAGAAGACTCCAGGGGGGCTACTTTTCTCAAGTAATCCAGACAATATCAAAAAGAATAAATACAGTCTCGTTGGATGTTTCTTTCGAAATTTAAAGCGATCTTGAAAGACAACAAACCATGCTCATTAGGGAGTCCCATGAGTAAGTCCAAGAATGATGATTAGCAAGAAGAATGAGGCTTCAATATGCAACCATGGTGGGACTAACAAGGACTCCCAAGCCTATAGTCAAAACTCACAGCATGGACGCCAAAATGCAGGAAAGGATCTACCTAGGGCATCCATGTAGAGGTAGGCTCTACCACCTAATTACAACACTTCTAAAGTAGCAGAGAAGGTTTTGTGTCGTAGTTTGGTGGGATCGATTCTATGGAAAAGCGGAAAAGACAACGATATGCAAGAAAGCTGGGAGTGAAAACCTAACTTATATGCAAAAGTTGGAAAAAATGGCTTTTACCATGGGACGATATAAATGTAACCCATCTCAAAAAATCACCAAACCGAAAGGACAAGTCCAACAGAATGAATGAAAGATAACTCAAGTAGCCACCAAGCCAGGAAAAGTGAAAAAGGGGACAAAATTAGGGAAAAAAGTGCCAAAAAGTTCTATAAATACAGGTGGACAACTCATCTTTACCATTGCAAATTGGAAATTAATAAAAAGTCAAAAACCCCTTTTATCAAAAACGTGAATTCTGAGAGCTACGGTGGATGGAAATCCCTCCCACTTGGACCAAGTAAGTATAAATCCCCCCCTCTTCCTTTTAAATTCATTTATTTTCATTTAATTTTTAGTTTGGGAGGCGCACGCCCTTATAAAAGGGTCACGTCAGCGTGTACGCGAGTTGTCCAAGGTCATCCCGCTTATGTACTCGAGTAGAGTAATAAACAACCCGAGTACATACATGATTGTTCAAACTACAACACGCGTACACCTCCTTTTGTATTGAAAAAAAAAAACACAAGTATTAAACCCTCTCCAATTTTTGTGTGTGACGGGATGTATGTACACTAGAGAGAGAGGGAACATGAGGAGATAGACATCTTGGTTGAGGAGTACCCTGTGGCAGTTTCTATGCTAAAACAATGTGGCTTAAGGAAATTCTTTAAGTGTTTGTTCATGAGGGCACAACCGAGGTTGCGTAATGCCTTGGTAGATAGAGTATTGGCATCTCGATGCATAGGCATTCATGTTAGAGGGTCAATCATTGACCCCAACCACATAGGGCATCTACTTCTTGACCAATTTATCTAGGAAAGGGGAACCAGTTAACTTGAGGACTTTTCCTCCAAGGTCGTACAACATAAAAGATTACATGGCGATGCATTGTGAGGCTGGTACCGAGAAAGTAGGTTCTCAGGTGCCAATTTACAAGATTACCAGCCTCTCCCTGCGAGTTATTTTACTCATGATCAGGAGGATTACTAGATCCATGACACTCCATCAGGCCTCTCATGCACAAATGCACTGTGCAGTTTAGTGTTTAGAGGTGACGATCTTTGATTGGAGTAATACCATGATAGTATGCATGAAGATTCAGCTCACAGAGTGTCATAGGCGTACCAACAAGAACTTTGGGTTTTGTACTATTTTATGCTCCTTTGTCTTTGAGAGGGTGCCTAGTCTTATTCTGACAGAGACAGTATGGGGGCATATTGCCTCCTTCCCAGCATTGTGCAGGAGGGCGATCTTACTGCCTAAACAGGGTGGCGGAAGGACCCAAGAAGCCTTTAACGATAAATTCTTCGACTGGTGGGAATGTCAGATCCCAGTCATAGAGGAATATCCCTATGCAGGGATTAGCTTCTTTACATATCCTGACATGCACGTGCCCCCTGAAGAGGATCGCAACGAGCTAGATAATATATATTTTTAAAGTTATTAATTTTTTTAATTTTTATATATATCATTTTTATGTGTGTGTCAGAGTATTAACTTAAAATTCTGTTATATACAGATGTGGGACCAGTTCGACTGGAAGACTACGCCAGGACCAGGCGTCGTCCTCGACCAGAGGCAGGACCGACAACAGCATGAGAACCAACAATTGCAGGAGGACCCCTAGTCGTAGAGGCTGATAGAGTCCTACGACAAGTAGAGAGGAACCTCACTGCTCTCACTCGTGCAGTTCCTATGGTCAAGATCAAGGATCTTCCCCCGACTATGCAACCACATGTAGTATGGGTGCCTTGGACCTGGGTCCAGTTATTCCAGTGTATTGCAAACTCCATTGTCCACTACAACAAGGCCAATAGGCCTAGACCTCATATAGTGTCGGACTTCTTATGTGTCGAGGGCACTTTTTGTACTATGTATTTTGAGGGCTTAATCCCAAAGATGTATACCGACTATTTTTTAGGCTTTCACACCCACTTTGTACTCAGGACACCATTTTTGGACACACACACACACACATATATACACATTTATTGTTTAATGGATGCCATTTTTTACAAATGTATTTACATGTGTATGTGTGTGTGTGTTTTTACTTTTACATGTGAGCAATATGCCAATCTAAAACTTAATTAGCTAGAGTATCAGTTAATTGATTAAATCTCCTAGGAACATGAATATAAGTAATATAATCAAAATATTGTTCTAAGAGACGTATCCTAAGGAATCATCGGTGAAGAGTGGGATCATAAACCCATTAAACCCCATTTCACTGGGACACAACCAGTTGAGCATCTAAGTAAACCCGGAGGCGAGAAATGCCATGTGACAAAGCATCACGTAGAAACTCTATCATTGCACTGTACTCAACAACATTATTGGTTGCGTCGCCCAAATAAATAGCTCTGGAAGATAGCAACTGACCTCCAGGTGTGAAAATCACCCAAGTTGCGGAAGCAAGACTCCGAGTGTGTCAGCTAACGTCGTACGCAAACCCAAAGTAAACCTATGATTCACTTGACATCTGCCACAGTGGAAAAGAGAACATAAATAACTACACGTCCATAAAATGAAAAATACAAAAAAGTATAAAAGACTATACATATATACAAGAAGCCACACCTAGGTGATTGGCCTAAGTGTAGTACTTCTTAAGGTAGAGCCCATTTCTAGGTTCCGCTAAGGCATTCCCCTCGAAATAAACCAGACGGTAAGCACCCTTTTCTAAGACTTGTTTCACGATGAAAGGTCCAAACTACATGGGTTTGAAATTGCCTACCCCTAGGGGATCTTTGTCTTGGTCATATACTAGGACAAGATCGCCTTCGGAGAAAATCCAAGGGTGGATGGACCGATCATATTGACACTTGACTCGTTGTTTATGAGCCTCGTTAGCCGAGGATGCATCCCGACGTTGCTCATCGAGCTGATCAAGATATGGCAGATGTTCTTCAAGCGATGAAGTTTCGGGTAGTAGTTCCACTGCCAACTTCATAGAATGGATTTGAAACTCAATGGGTAAGACTGCTTCTAGCCCGTAGACGAGTTGAAAAGGTGAAAAACCGGTAGCAGTCTTAACAGAAGTTCGATAAGCCCAAAGTGTTGAATATAACATCAAATGAAAATTTGACTTGGCTGAATTGATCGTTCATTGAAGAATAGTCTTGAGAGACTTATTCACAGCTTCAACCTGACCATTCACTTGTGGGTAATATGGAGATGAATACTCATGTTTAAACCCAAGATTTGATGTTAATTCAGTAATCATTTTATTCTGGAAGTGACTGTCATGGTCAGTGGCAATCTCTTTTGGGATACCGAATCTAGCTACTATTTGATTGAAAATGAAAAGGGTGACAGTTTCCCCGTCATTGTTAAATGTCGGCATAGCTTCGACCCACTTAGTGAAGTAGTCTACTGCTACGATGATATAGTGATGCCCCTTGGAAGAAACCAGGTGACATGTAGTGAAATCAATCCCCCACTTGGTGAAAGGACTAACAACAATGACTGGAAACATAGGATCAGGGTGTGCCCGCATCTTCCGACAGAAGATCTGGCGTAGGTGACACTTATTAACTACCTCAACACAATCTTTGATTAACGAGGGCCAAAAGTATCCAACGCGTATAATCTTTTGGGTTGTTGCCAACCCAGACAGATGATCGCCACTTGCTCATGTCCGACAGTCGTTCAAAACAAGATATGCTTCTTCATGAGTTAGACATCGTCGAAGAATGCAATCCACACCTCGACAATACAAAGTGTTATCAAGGATGAGATAATTCTGCGCTTGTTGTCGTATTCGTCGACGCTCATCACAAGAAGCATAAGCAGGGCACTTCAAAGTTTGAAGATATACAAGTATATCTACATACCATGGGTCTGAAGATGCAATGAGAAAAATATCTTCGTTGATAGGTGACTCTTCATGCATAATATCACTAGACTCGACCAGTGGTTCAAAAATTAGTTCGGCAAAGACCAATGACTTTTTATATTTTGCAGAGACAAAATCCAAGCCAAACTCATGTATGATAATTGTCCATTTATTGATCTTTTTGCCAATGATCCGTCGCGTTAACACATATTTAAAGGGGTTGACAACGAAAATGGCAGTGGTCTTGCAAAGTAATATATAGCGATGGAACCGTTGGACGGAGTGAACAGACGCCAAAGTGAGTTTCTCAACATGAGAGTAGTTGAGCTCTGGTCCAACTAGGCCTCGACTAAGATAATAGATAACATGCTCCTTGAGCATGTCATCCTCCTGGACCAAGACCATATCGATGGTCGACTCAAAAAACAACTAAATACAATAAGAAATCTATGTTATAATCAGGAGGCCTGAGCAGAAGGGGTAGACGCCAGGCATTTCAACGCTTCAAAAGAGTGTTGAGTTTCTTCATCCGAACAGAATGGGACCCATTTTTTCAAAAGATGCGTGAACCCTTTAGTGATCTTGGCATAATTAGTGACAAAATGTCGAAGAAAATTCGCTTTCCCCTGAAGACTCTGAAGCTGAGGGATGGTGTGCGGGGGAGGCAATTGAACTATTGCCTCAACCTTTAGAGGATCGACCATGATCCCCTTTGTTGACAGGATGAAACCCAATAAGTGTCATGATGTAACGCAAAAACTGCACTTGTTCGGATTCAAGCGAATTCGATAGTAGCGAAACCTCTCAAATATCAGTCGTAAATGAGTGGGATGATCAGATCTCTTGTGAGAACATGATTCCAGATCATCCGAGTATGCTTTGGCTATTTGTTTGAGGTCGTGAAAATCAAACAACATGGCCTGCTGAAAAGTAGCTCCAACATTCTTCAGGCCAAAAGGCATCTTCCGATATGCGAATGTACCCCAAGGACAAATAAAAGCAGTCTTATGTTGGTCCTTGGGTTTGATTTGAATTTGATTATACTCCGAAAAACTGTCCATGAAAGAAAATATGTCACATCCCACACATTCATCGATGATCTGGTCAAAAAACGGGGTGAGAAAATTGTCTTTTGGGAGAGCTTTGTTCAAATCATGGAAGTCCATACATATGTTAATGGTGCCTTGCTTCTTGTTGACTTGAACAGGGTTCAATATGCATTCTGTCAATTTCACAAGGTAGAAGAAACCAACTTTGAGGAGTTTCTCTACTTCGGCCTTTATCATCGACGCTTTTCGAGGATTGACCAGGTGAAGCTTCTGTCGGACCGGTTTGACATCAGGATAAGTCGTGATTTCGTGTTCAACAATTCATGGATTGATGTCGGGAATTTCCTCATAAGACCAGGAAAAAACTGTTGGATTACTGAGAGGGGGGGTGAATCAGTAATAGCGTAATTATAATCCCTTTTCTTCAAATGTTATATCAATGTAGAATTATTATCCAATAATGAGCAGTAATAAATAAACAATCACACACATACACAGTATACCAGTGTTTTACGTGGAAACCCAAATCGGGAGAAAACCACGGAATGTTTTTTCTTATATGTCTTGAAGAATTACATTCATTGGAAGCACCAACTTCCTTTGTTTTCCAGCTGCAACTGGAAGGAGGCTCCAAACCCCTAGTTTCTCAAGCTACAACCTGAGGGAAGCTCCAACTCCCCAAATCTATGGCTACAACCAAAAGGAGGCTACAACCCCCAATGTTCTCCGGATACAACTAGAATATGGCTACAGCCACATGTCCTTGCCCCGTCCTACCACCCTGAAGTAGAAGTAGAATGATGGAACCACTTTCACACTATCACTGTGAGATATACTGTTGTAAACTTGTACCAATAAACCTGAACCATGCATCAACCATGCATCAACCTGTACCATAAACAAGTGCATCAACCATGCACCAACCTGTAATCAACCTATACCATACACAAGTGCATCCAACCATGTACCAAGTATGTTCCAATCATGTGTCAACTACTCATCAATATGTACCAACATCATCAACTACTTGTCTCAAAAATGTACTCAACATGTACCACAACCAAAATTCCTCATCAATTTTATCATCCAAATATGATTTTTAGCTCTGTAATAGACCTAGTGTATATGATCACATTCCTACAAAGCTTCCTTAACTTTAAAAACAAGAGACTAGCATTTTCATCAAACTTTTCTTTAGTCTCACATGCCTAGTTTTGGATTAGTCAACAACCCTAACTTGAAGTAATCATAAATTTGAACCT
>ML826636.1:39947-61871 GCA_009831015.1 Picea engelmannii
GACCTTTTGGGGCTTCTAGATGACATATGAGGGTCCTCCAACTTCGTAAGGCCATAACTCTCAAACCGTGAGGAGTTATGTGACGTTATACATACCACAAGAAATGGCATGACATGTACTATCCATATAGAATAGTATTATCTAAAAATATATAATAACGCATACCATTACCCATCAAACAAACTTGGGTCCATTACCAAAACCTGGGGTCTCCAACTTCTCATGGCCATAACTCTCTAACCGTGAGGAATTATGTGGCGTTCCACATACCACCGGAAATGACATGACAAGCACTATCCATATAGGATATTTTCCCTAAAAAATTCACTTTCTTTCATCTCATTATTCCACAATTAAGCATGGATTCTCTTACTCTACAAAGCGTCTTCCCGTGAGGGCTTTCACCATAAGGGGACCACTTTGGAGTTCATCCATATTTACTTCTTATCAACCATGACAAAACAATAATGAGTCATATTTACATCAAACACTATTGGGTACATTACCCAAACCTTTTTGCTACGGGTCTTTCTTCAAGGGTTTACATCAATGACAACCAACCTTAATCAACACAAACGTCACAGAACTCTTTAAACAACACGGTGTAAATCTGAATCTCTTCAGGAGAGCAATCTGCTCCAATGAAGACATTCTCCACGACGTCGAGGGTTTTGGAGATATTGATATGAATTGTTTCAGAAATACTTTCCATATTTCCCTCGGCATAGACTCTGTGTGTGGCCAGAGGGTTAATGGGACAAGTGACATCTCCGTTCATGGTCAAAATGAACTCTCTTGCCTCTATTCACCTGAGCTCAGGTAGAAAGTAAGATCTATGGTGTAGATCATCCCAAGGTCTGTCAGGACTAGTCATTACCTCCAATATTGACTCATCAGAGGGAAATACTAAATCTAAAGGGTCTTGAGGGGCGAGAGAGTCTTGAGCCCAAATAGGCTCAAGAACAGAATCTAGCTCCTGTGGGGGAGCCAGATCAGGGTTTCCTTAGGTTTGTTGGACAATGTTGTACGCAACCTAGACAACAGATAAGGGCATGGCCATGCCAAGATGCCCTACCCCTTCCATCGAAGCCGATGGGGAAGGTAAAGTCCACAGGTCTTCAAAATAACTTGTTTTAAAGGACGAGACCTGAACAATTGTAGCCTTCAACTGGTCGGGAACAACCAAAACAAACCTAATGTCATTGGAAGGTGGCGGATAGTTAAAAGTTCCCATCAAAGATGGAAACAATCCAACCCCTAAGTTGACCATGCCCGGATGTGGGTTATCAATCATTGGGACCATGGATGCCCCTTATGAAGGGTCAGGATGAGAGAAGGATAATTGGTTGACGGTTATAATCTGACCCTTGTGTGGGAAACATAGGACTCGAAAAATGGTGGCTACAACCGCGTTCATTGCATAAGTCCAACTCCACCCTAACAAGATATTATAGTCGAGAGTTGCATCGACTACTTCAACTTTGACACACACAGTTTTACCCTCCAACTGCACGGGGAAAGAGGGAATAATGTCACGTGGTCTGAAAGATTGACCATCAAATGTTGTAAGCAACGTGGGTGACAGAGCCAACTCATGTTGGTCAATGGCCTTCCAACATTTCAACGACATTACGCAAGTCGAGGCACCCTCATCAACCATCGTATGGAAAATGTTTTGTGTCAACGATTTCATGGTGTATGGAACTACTATCTGAAAAGCGACATGGTGAGGAAGGCGAGGCTTATGGTCGGTTGGATTGAAAATGATCATTCTTGAGTTACTAGGCTCAACTGCTCCTAAGGACAAAAACAAATATTTTCTCTGTGATGGGAAACTCTGAAGAACTTCCAAAGCAAACATCGCACAAGGAGTTTGTACCAGATCCTCTACGACAGAGTAATTCTGACAAGCCCTTGTGTTTGGGTTATGGGAAGCATTTTTGAACGCACCTTTAGGGATGCAATTCAACGTTTCTCCCACTATCTTCTC
Organism: Picea engelmannii; assembly: GCA_009831015.1. Lineage (NCBI taxonomy): Eukaryota > Viridiplantae > Streptophyta > Pinopsida > Pinales > Pinaceae > Picea > Picea engelmannii. Next base: position 41,938 of record ML826636.1, read on the forward strand.
AATTTGCAGAGGATTCAATGGGTTGGAGGCCTATTTTCCCTTATTAACATATTCTGACGCCCCGTAGTCACGATCCCTGGTCAATAAATGAACGTCAACTTTTAACATATAAATGTTTCCAACCAGGTTATTAGCATTAGGCGCGGGAGGTCCCTGACTACCCCCAGGTGTGCTTGTCGATGTGGAAGCTTGAGCCATATTTTGCCTTTGTGGAAAATGGATTCTCAACAAAGCAGGTTGTTGTTGTGCCAGTAGCTTCTAGGATTCTGCAAGCCGAGGGCATAGGTGAGTCAAGTGATCGTCCGTGCAAAGCTTACAATAAAATTTTACCTTCCTCTTCTTATTTTTTCCCTCGTCGGCATTGTTAGTAGCCTTTTTATCCCCTTTACCCTTCTTGTTTTTTTGTTTCTTCTTTCCCTCGGTCTTCTGGTTGGCCTTGGGAGTTGTCGATCACACATTGTGTACAAGTGACGACCGGGTTGCAGGGGCAGCCGAAATGGGACTCTAGATAGACACAATCTGTTGAATCAGTAATTGTTGTAATTGATTAGACAACGGATCTGTGGACTTGCTTTGTACTGATCCCACTATGCCATCAACATGGGGCCCAAACTTTTATTTGATCTTATCGAGAGTTGATCATGGTGCATCAGGTAAGATCTCATAAAGCATGCCATACTGAGAGTAAATTAGTTCTAGCTTATGGGATCTCATAATAGCTTATTCTTCAGAAAACACCCCGGACGTTGCTACATCTTTGGAGATGCAAGGAACCAAATACTTCAAGAACCACTCAAGCAAAAACACAGGAGGGACCTTGACCTTAATCAAGCTCTTTCGCCGCCGTCATTCACGTATATGATCTGAGATATGGTCAGCCTTAGTCTTCTCGAAGTTGGCCAGCAAATTGGTGTTGGCATCGTATCTCACTGGCAACTGGAAATGGTTCAGGAAAACCATATCCAAGTCATTAAAGTAATATTACTTCGAGTTGTTGATCTCGATATACCATTTTGTTGCACCCCCTATAAGAGTGCGTTGAAAAGGGCGCAACTGAACGAAGTCGTCCTTCAATGAGTTCGATGATCACCATAAGTGAAAATTAGTCACGTGATCATCCAGATCTTCAGTAGGCTTACCCTCAAATTTTGGAATATCGGAAGGAAGCTTAGTCGGCATGGGGGGCCAATGTGGATCGTGATAGATTGGGTCATTTAACAATCTCAACAAGTCTGGAAAATGCAAGGTTTCCAGAAAGGGTAGTTTTGGTTGAAGAGTATTTACATGAAAAGAGGGACCTAGATTTTGACTGGCACTAGGTTGCCAGGAAAAGTTGGACTAATGGCCAGGGTTTTGGTAGAAATCGTGGCCTTGACCAGCAAAATGAAATTGTGTATGTTGTTGCATCATCGACTGACTCCTGAAGTTAGACGGCATAGCTTGCACAAGGATTGCTCCCTGTGCAGTTTTCCAAGGACCTTGGTTGGGGATGCCCCCAGTCAACCCTCCCGACATAGGTATTGAACCTTTCTCGGGGTTCCATTGAGCATGGACGGGGTTTCCCTCTACCGACATCCCTTGCGAGGGAAACGAGCCCTGCCAAGGATTTAAAAGACCTTGTGTGGAGTATACTCCTGCCATCGCTCCCTACGAAGGAATGACACCTTGCACATGGTTTTGTTGACCAAAGTTGGGGTTACCTCTAGTCGAGAAAGCAGACAAAGAAAAAGCGTTATTTCCAAGCACACCAAACAAAGAGAACGTCATAGATCCCACTGACATCGTGTAGGATGAAGGTCCCAAACTGCCTCCAATAAACAAACTATAGTTAGCATTAGGCCTGATTGACTGTTGAAACGGGTCACCGAGTGAAGGGGATGGATGAGGTATATGACCCCCACCATAAGGAATAACATTAAATGGGGTGGTGGTGCCCGCGACAGATCCTTACAAGGGAGCGTTGCAGCTCCCTACCCCCAAACCCATGCTCTGTAAAGTAGAGTAAGTAAGATTTGAGTTAGAGTCAAAGTCAGGCATCCCATATGAGAAGGGAACGCATGTCGCGTTCTGAACAAAAGGAACAGTAGTTGAATTCATCAAAGAAATCAAACCATTTCCCGAATTCGTGGGTGTCGGGACAGTTGTGGTCCTAACCGGCAGAGGTGGGGGAGGAGGTAGAATGCCCCTTCCAACGGTAGTTCTAATGGGAGTACGAGGACTCCCAGACGAAGTAGCATCATTTTCTTCTATCACCGCTCGCTGAATAAACTCGCATTCAGGAGAAGTCACCTCGGGGGGAACTACTTGAATAAAAAGTGGTGTCAATAAGTCGGTGATCGGAGAATTTGTTGGCCTGAAACCTTCGATATCGAGGTCAGAAACGATGGATTCCTCCGGTGCCAAAAAGTTTGCTCTCGGAGTTGGCTCAGGTACAGTTTCTTGCGGCCCGGTCGCTTCAAATGATCCTTATTGATCTAATCTTCACCTCAACGGTGGCGGAGGTGGCTCCAAAGTAACTGATGACAGACCTTGAATCCTTCGCGACTAGCGAAGCTGTTGATCTTCCACTTTATGAAATTATCAACCGACACAGTAAGGTTTGACTAGCGTGAAACACAGAGCACACTCTAAAAGTTCCTAAATATAAATCAAGCAGACAACTAACTAGTGGGAAGGATAGTTATGCCAATTGACAATAGAGAAACTAACCGGTGTAAGTGAAACTCGAACACGAAAGCACCCTCCAGGTATACTCTGCGAAGCACGATTCAACGTCCACCCTAGGTATCGCGGTATACCCCTGCAGTCACCTGTGTAAGTCAGTAAAAATAGGCAACTAAGTTGCCAGCTCGCAGTCAGTCACCATGTGGGTATAGTGGCGAGTCAGGTTGATCGTAATGAGAAGGATAACAAGTTTGAAGCCCTTCAAGGGTGTCGAAATCAAATGGTCTAGAAGACAACTAAGGATCTCGAATGGATTCTAGTCCCACGAGGCTCTGTAGGAAAATGCGATCAATATTGTTCCCAAGAAAGACCCTCAATATACAATCCCCACTACACTCGGTCCGGCTTTGGAGGGGTTATCTTCTCTACCTTTCTTTGTGCGACCTCGTGTTTATCCCCTATGTTAGAGGGGGGTTCCGGCTAACTCTTATGATGTTGGAATTTAGACACTCCCTATCTCAGACTCCAATGTTTGTTTTAAATGGCCTTGAAGAGTTTCCTCTTCACACCTATTTCAAGGCCCTAAAATCCTAAACTAGTCAGTGAACCCTACAAACAAAAATTTTAATATATTTTAAGTTAAGCGTTAATTTTATGGGCTTGATTTACACAAAGGATGTGATCGTGCAACTAGTTGTGTTTGGAAGAGATGAAAAAACGAAGAAAACTTTGAGAGCATTTATATGAAAAATAAAAAAAGATACTTCGAATTTAAAGCAAAAGATTGTAAAACCTTTGTGAATATCAACTTTTCAAATTAATGTTTCAAGATCTTATAGCTAAAAGTTTCCTAAGAAAGAAAGTGCTTTCATTTCACGATGCAAAACTATTTATATTCTTAGGAAAGAAAGAAAGAACTTTGAAATTGAAACTCTTTTCTTTTGCAAACAAACAACCTACACTACATTACCAAACTAAATGTAAAAATTATTTTTGTTTTTTTTTTTAAATTCTTTAAAAAGAAAAACCAAAGTAAAAATTGTTTTTTGTTTTTCAAAGCATGAAACATGAAAAAGAGAAAGCAGAAACCAAGATTGACAGAGACCCTAGGCCAACTGCATAAACGCGGGGATTCAGAAAGAAACCAAAGGAGGATCTAAAACTTGAAAGTTCATTCTAAACCTCTAGGGAAAGCAAAAGAAAATCAAGAAACAAGTCAAAAACGAATCTTTAACCCAAGCTAAGACCAATAACAGAGACTCTATAGAGTCTTAGAAATCCCTGAGAAACCAAAAGCTTCTATCAGGAAAGAGAAAAAATCCTTCTTCTTTTTTAAACACCTTCAAGACACAGAGATGCAGGTTGTTGCACCAACAGCCTGCTTATGTACGCGAGATGTCTACTATGCAGACTGTGTATGTATGTGGGCTGAGCCGAAGCAGAGCGTGTACACCTCTAAGATTTTTCAAAAATAAAAACACTAGGCAGACTGACTGGGCAAGGAAAGTTGGCAGGCACCTTGCGGATGACCAGAGGCCCTTAAAAGACTCAGTAAACTTGATAAAAACTCAAAAGGAAATAAAGAATCCAATTAAAACCAAAAAACCTCCCACTAAGACCCTAGAAAGATTCCTGAATGGAGTCGCCAATTCTACTAGCAGGGAAAACCCCTCGATTACTATACCAAGTTCAAGATATATAGAGAGATATGATATCCCTTAAAAGACAATCTAATCCCTAAACTACCCCAAAGAATCTAAAATGGAAGAATAGAAAGAGATAGGAAAGTAGGTCAGAAGTTGTACCTTTGGTCCAAACGTTTGATGTAAACCTCCTTTTCCTTTATAGCTTCCCAAGCTATTGGTCTCCTCCCAAAGCTGACCTGCAATAACACTTAGGCAAAAAAGGCTAAAAATATACTATCTCTACTCGTCCATATTAGGGTTAGATATAAACCATTATGCATAAATCAAATGAAAAACATAAAGATATCATTTGGGACAGGAAAAAAGATTCTTTTATTCTAATCCAAATATCGAAAGTTATAACCTTTGTAGGCCAACACTCCACGAACCTGGTCTGGGCTCCTCTTAATGATGCTCCAAGTGCTTCATCCCAAAGTCTTCTCTCACAATAAACTGATCGCTTTAGGGCAAGGGAAGGGATTTTATAGGAGAAAAGGCTAGAGAGGGAATGTTGAGGCAAAAACTCAAAAAGGGATGCAAAAACTTGGGCAATGAGAGGAAGGGATTTTGGCATAGTTTCTTTGTTCTAATGCTTAATGATGGAATGGTACACCAAGACCTCCTTTTATATGAAAAAATGATAGTTATTCGGTTTGGGGACAGGCTACAATGGGTGAATTGGTTAGGAAACCTCCAATAGCCCGTTAACTCCGTCGAATTCCTTGCAACTTTTTATTTTTTGCAAATTTTGGAGGTAAACGTGGGTTGTTTAGTATGTAATTAGCATATGTACGTGGGTTGTCTAGTATGCAGCTACCATATGTACGCGGGCAGTAGTGCAGCAGGATGCGTAAATGCTCCAAAAAATGGTTTTTTAAAGAGAGTTCCTTGGCAGTAATTTGGCAAATTGTGTAAGCAGAAAGGCTAATTCCATGTATGCATAAGTAGGGAATTTTAGGGCTATAACAAGTAGAGATAAAATTATTAAGGAAGGATCCCAAGATTACTTTTTCCATTTTTATTCAATGGAGGTGTCTTCGAATGAAATTGATGTTCCTAAATGTCTCGATGAGATTCTTGGAAAACAAAGTACCATTTTTCACCGCTACAAAAGATTATTCAAATCCCTGAAGTAAGACACTCGCTATATATATAATTGAGACAGGCTAACGTAAATTAATCCAAGTTATCGTAAAGTTTCACCAACCTTAGAACAAGCGTGTGCCAAGCTACGCAACAAGTTATTTCATCTTGCACAAAGTTGCGCAACAAATTTATTTGACCTTGCGCATGATCGTAATTTTACGTAAGGTTGTCATTAATAAATATGGTTATACCATTAGCATGAATTTTGTTTTCTTTTAAAAATTTATTGATTTCTAATTTATTTTTATCTTAGTATTACAGAGTTACATTATATGTATTAATATGAAATATTCATATGTAAACAAGTGCCACTGCAGTGGCTATGTCCCTGTCGTTGATGAGAAAATGAATATAAAATAAAATTAAAATAATATATTTGTGTATGTCAGCTTGGCTTCAACTTGGTTGTTAAGATTATGAGATGAAGGTTATTATTTCAGTTAGATGCAGACTTATTCAATGGCCCATAAGACATGACACTGCAATAACCAACATTGTTGGTAGTAATGGAGAAAGATCGATTTTACTATTAGTCTATAAAACTTGGTTCAAAACAATAGTGACAAATAATTTCTCCAACTGCTATTATCAAAAACTAAATAATGAAGAAAGAAAATGCTTCATCATTTTTTCAAATAGGTCAATTGAAAACTTAGTGCAAATCTAACACAATAGAACCAACGAACTAGCAACTGAAAAAAAACAAACAAAAAAGAACAACGACAATAAAGAGATTCAAACCATAAAAAGAAATCCATATATATCGTACCATACCAAAAGAATAAAAACCATTTGCAAAACCAATAGGTTTGGATGCTAAACATTTATAAATTCCTATTGTAGTTAATTAAAACTAGTGGGTGATATTGGATTGCCTAGATGACATACCTTGCTAGTGATCTTTGATATTCTCGGAGATGGAAAAATTGCAGGAGATTAAATGACTGTAAGATAAATAAATAATGTAATAGAAACTTGTGAATCTATGAGATATATGATATTCTAGAAAAGAGAAAATAGTTCACAACGTGTATGTATATAGATTTTGATATTGGGGATGTTATTTATTAAAAAAAAAGACGGTCCACTGAAAGTGCAAATCTAGATGGGGTAGGGTATGTATACCTCCGTAGAATTTAACAATAAAATCCCTACATGAAAGGAATCCCTTATCCCACAAACAAGAGGGTCTCATACACCAATTTGGTGTCTAACTTGACCACGACCTTAAAAACAGATTATTATTATTATTATTCTCTCTCTCTCTCTCTCTCTCTCTCTCTCTATATATATATATAATCCCTAAACAATTAATTTTAAATAATAACTAATTCACATGATGTACAATATAAAGTCCATAAATATATATATATAAGGTTAACCTTGTGCCAATATATGTATATTGTATATACATTCTACTATGTGGTTGTATAAGCATTCCCAAAATCCACATTTAAGTTCACTTGAGTTTGTCCATTCAAATAAATTAAGATTAACTTTTAAAGTTAACAAGAAAACCAATACTCTTCTCAAACCTATCTCATATATATATATATATATATATATATATATATATATATATATATATATATATATATATATATAATGTATTTATTATAATAATAATACATCGATTATTAAATCTAAATAAAATTAATTGTTATTTAAAGTTTTTTTTTAATGGAAAAAATAATTTTAATGTTATTCATTAGAATCAAAAGAAAAATTTTAGTACATAGTGTGACATGTAGAATCATGAGACATGAATACCACTATCAAAAAGCATCATCTCATCATAAACCAACCTCCTCAAAAAATCCTAAATCATAAAGTCTATTCCTCATCTAACATAGGTTAATCAAAAAAAACTTCAGTGTCTGGAAAAACATACAGAGCATAAAGAACATAAATCAAAGACCTCCTAAAAAGGGAGTAAAATAAGCATGTCTATATAGAAATCAAAAAATGAAGAAAGATCCAATATTAATAATTGAATCTTCAAGGACTTCATCATATAAAAACCAACCAATCTATTTTTCAAGTGTTATCTTTGAAAGAGTATATGCCAAAGAGTTGAATTTCCTGTGAACATGGAAGCATTGTATCCATCTGAAAGAAAGCTTGAGATCCTTTATCTTCCTCTTCCATGTCTGCAAAGATAAAACGTTTAAGTGGGACTTTCCATCAAACCAGTCAAGGATGACCTTTGAGTCGCCAACAACCATTAATTAATGAATATGTAATCTCAAGGCAAAGTGCAAAAGACCCCACAAACCAAGCAACTCATCTTTAATATTTGAACCTATTCCAATAGCAAGATCAATCTTGAATAAATGGCCAATGCTCAGCTTTAAGACTATACCAACACCACAAATACCTCCAGCTGCAACTCCATCAAAGAAGCCTAAAGTATTTTGACCAAAATACATCGAGTTCATAATAAAATAAAATAAATTCTCCTTCGTCTGTACTAGGCTGCTCTTTTATAGCCATGAAAATCTTTATACAGATCCCATAGTCATTTCTGATATAGTTTTCAAATAGGATCTTATTCATGTATCTCCATAATACCCAAAGTACAAATAAGGGGACCATCCTATATCGAGGATAGACTAAAAACCAAGATTTCAAATTTTCAACCAAGGGTTGTAATTTCCAAATATCACATAGATTCAACTTAGTACATACTTCCTTCCATATGAATTATGTGAATTCATAGTTAACCATGAGATGTTGAGTGGTTTCATCACTCCTTAAACATAGTGAACACATAGATGGGCCTATTCCTCCTTTGCGCTTGTAATTCTCCCATGTGAGAATGCGATCTTTTAGACTTAACCAAACAAAAAAAATGATTTTTACAGGGATCTGCAGTTTCCATATTGCTCTATACCACCATTCTGAATCCACCTTCACATTTTTATCAACCAATGCATCATAAGCATATTTAATAGTAATAAAACCCAATGAGTGGTTCCATGACCATGAAATTGTATCCTCTTCATTTATGAGTCAAACTCCACTACATATTAACATTAAAATATAAGATTCCCATTATGTTTCCATGTCACCTTCCAGACCCAGATCGCAAGGAGCTAACCAGTCATGTGAACCCGAAGAATTATAAGGAGAAGTATGATTGATATGTGCAAGAGTATAAACCTTGAGAGAATGCAAATGTTGAATAAGTCATGTTGAGAGTTTCAAAGAAGGACCACTTCCCACAAAAGGGTCTAGACCAACCAGTACCCTGGTACCAGTACCGATAAACCATGCTAACCACTTCTTTAACAAAGGCACATAAAGCATAATATTCCTCCAGAAGAGTGAGGCTACAGGGTATTTGTGGTTTTCATTTCTTAACCAGTAGATGGCATTTGTTCCTTTAATATATTTCTTAAGTAATGCTAAAATCCACAGGCCGGGCCCGAACAAAGCTCTCCATAAAGACTTGGTTGCCAATGCTTATGCAAACCAGTCTAGGCTCTCAATACCCCAACCTCTAAGCAATTTCGATTTTGTAATCAAGTCCCAATTAACGAGATGAAAACCCGAGGGTCTTCTTGCTCCCTTCCATATAAAATTTGAAAACACTTGTTGGATTTTTTACTTGATCAATGTTGGGACTTTTGCTAATGTGCACCCATAGACTAGGATGTTTTGTAGGACAGTTTTAATAAGTACCAGTCTGACGCCCAAGGATAGCCACCTAAAAGACTAGTGGCCAAATCTCTTTTTAATTTTCTGAAGTAGCCATAACCGATCAGAGACTTTATAGTCATTAGGATTTAAGTTAAACCCTAAGTATTGTTATCCATAGTCTAAATGTACTAAGGGAATTTCAAAAATATCTGCAAGCCTTTCATTCTTCTGAGCCTCCATATTGTTAAAGAGAAAACATGATTTTTGACAATTTACTTCCATTCCAGTAACTTGATAGAAAGTAGAAATAATCTTCTTTAATTCAATCCATTCTTCAATAGAGCCAATACCCAGAATAAAAACATCATCGACGAAGAGTAATTGTGTAATGACTAACCCTTTAGCAACTTTTAGACTTGAGAAAAGTCCATATGATTTGGCCTTCTTCATCATTCTACTGAAACTCTCCACCACCAGAAGAAACTACAAAGGTGAAAGTGGGTAGCCTTGCCTTAAGCCTTTGAAGAAGTTTGTTGGGGAACCATTTACTAGGATTGCAAAATTTGCACTTGAAACACACCCCATTATCCATTGTACCACCTCCCACTTAAGTCCTATCTGTATCAACATCATTCTTAGAAAATTCCAACTGACTTTGTCATAAGCTTTCTTCTAGTCCAATTTCAAAATTAAAGAGGACATCTTCTTGGATTTTGAAGAGTGCATACACTCTTGTGCAAGACCAATAGCATCAAGTATAAGCCTATCTTTCAAAAAACCAAATTGTTCTTCTTAAATACATGAGTCCAATTTATCTTTTATCCTGGAGGTAATGAGCTTAGTAATAACCTTATAAACAACATTACAGAGAGAAATAGGCCTATATTCATGAAAAGAAACAGGTTTTGGCTCCTTCGGGATAAGTGTCAGAAAAGTAGCATTTAATGAACCACATACCTTGCCAGAAGTCTTTGACTATTCCACTGCATCTAGCAGATCTTTACCCATTGTATCAAAGAAGTGTTGGAACAATTCTTGGGTCCATCCATCTAGGCCTGGGATTTTGTCCTTCGGCGTCGTCTCTACAATTTTCTCAATCTCCTGAAGGGTGGCTTGTTTACCAACCTCATTACTTTATTCATCCGAGAAGAATCTTGTAACTTCTTTTAACACGTTGAGCTGGATTAGGGTATCTTATCTATCCTTTGCTTTATAAATATATCTATAAAAATTTAAAGTTGTTGCTCCAATTTCTGCCTGAGAATGTTGTAGATTACCTTCATTATCTAGGATATCCTAGATAGTGTTATATTTATTTCTATGCTCATCGAATTTATGGAAAAAAATTATATTCCTATTCCCACTTTTCAACCAAACAACCTTGCTCTTGAGACGCCATGATTCTTCTTCAATTTTGAGGATCTTGACTTTCCTCTTTTCAAGTGACATTATCAACTCTTTATCCTCAGGAGTAAAAATTTGTGAGGGATATCTTTGAATAACCTTTGTCAAATTCTGCTCTAGATCCCTATATTCTGCTTGTATATTTTTTCTCTTTTCTTTCTTCCAAGAAGCCACTGCTTTTTTTTTACTTTCTTAATCTTAGTCACAATCAAGTTCATAGTTGAGACACCTTTCCAAAGAATCATAGACTTCCAAGTTGAGCACACCAATAGATTAAAATACGGTTCCAACAACCATGCATGATTAAATTTGAAGGGGAAGTGATTTAAATCCTTATTTTCTTCAAATTGCAAACACAGAGGATTATGATCTGTAAGAAAAGAGTTTATGACCCAAGATCTGCATCTATTCATATTTCTCAACAAGTCTTCATTCATGAGAAAACGATCTAATCACTTCGAGATTCCTTCTATCCCAGAATGTCCATTTCTCCAAGTTGGACAGATTAGGCTTGGAGAAATATCCACTAAACCTGTTGAAGCAAACATTGAAGAGAAAAAGTCAGAAAGGGGATCCAACATTGCACGTTCCCCCCAAATCTCCCCTAAAGAAAGAGTTAAATTAAGGTCCCCTCCGATTATTAAATTTTCCTCCTTTAAAAATGCACAGCTCTCCAAATGTTGCCAAAAAGGAACTTTGTCTTTATAGGGTCTATAGCAATTCAAAAGTTCGAGTGGAGTCGAGATATATTTTAGCCAACCTTCCAATAGTATACCAACAACTATTTGGTAGGCTTGAAAATATGCATTCATTGGATTCCATCCTGAGATCAAACCCCCAGAGAGACCAAATGAATCTATCGCCACACAACTCCAGGTAGGACAACATTTTATAAAAGACTCTTTTTCTTTCCCACAATCTACCATTATTTCCTGAAAGAAGATGATATTGAGGTTTACAGTCTGAATTAATCGTTTTATGGTTAACAGATTTGGGTCACCCCCTACCCCACACAAGTTATAGGAAAGGATAATCATGGAGGAACCCCCAAATTGGGCCTATGTGCTCTAAGGACCCTTGATGGAGAAGGAGGATCAAGGTTAGAAGATTCAGTAAAAGGATTGAAAGGCGTTAAACCTCCTTTAATTGCACCCGTATCCTTTCTTTTTGAGTTTTTCTTTGAAGGTATTTTCCTTATTGTGACATTTGATCTGTCTCCATACTCTTTTACAACCTCCACACCGTTAAAAACTTGAAGAGGAGTTTTTGATAGAACAAATTTATAAGAAGGAGCATTTTTAGCACAACCAACATCAAAATTTGAGGGTCCAATAACACAAGTGTTATCAATTCTTTGAAGTTCGGGGAAATCTAAATTCCTTTCCACCGATCCCAAAATAGTTTCTCCAAAATCCTGAGAACCAACTCCCCCCCCGATCCCGATTCAACATCTGCAGAGAGGAATCTTGTATTATCTAGGTTTTCAGGAGAGGAAAGATCATTAACCGAATCCAACAATTGGGTTTCAACTAAGGAGTCATCTTTTGTGGAAACCCTAGTAGGGTTTTGACAATCATGCGAAATTAATAAACTCTTTTCAACCATCGTAACTTCTAAAGAAATTTTTTTGAATTTATTCATAACCAAATCCCAGAAGCCTTCAAAAATCTCCACAATCCAATCCTCATTCTGAATAAGAGCTTTGATATCATTTTTTGGTAAGGAACTGAAAAAAGAGGGAAAAAAGATCTGCATCTTACCAATGAAAGATTCTTTATCAAAACTGCGAGGAGAGTCAAGTTCCAAATGGGAATGTCATAAGGTCTTCTCTGGACTGGCCTCCTTTGGATCTGTTAAAACCTTCTCCTTGTGCAAGCTTGGGAATTTAACTTTTGTATGACCTGTTTGTCTGCAATAGTGACAATGAAAGGCTCTCACCAATAATCCAAGGACTGTATATAGGATCTAGTATCTGAGATAATTTATGTATCTTCGGGTAACCCCAAATCTAAGTCCACCTCCACTAGAATCCATACCAACATTTTGTTGTTCCATCTAAAGGATTGTTCATCAAAATACACAAATTTTCCCACGGTGTTACATGTATCCTTAAAAACCTTGGATACCAATATTTGTGATATTGGTTTAGATTTTATGATATTTGTGCAACTCTCACACAATTGCAGGTTATCCTACATCAGAGCCGACCATGAATCCGCCTCTCAAATGTCTAGATAGAGTCATTTCTCATTTATTTAAAGTTGCATAGTGTGTGAGAACAAAATACGATTGATAAGAAGAAGATTTCGAGAGCAATTATGAGAACTGATGGATAAGGAAAATATTCCCATTTAAAAATCTGAAAACTAATTGATAACAGCAGACCCACTGTCGTGGCGTCATGCAGATGCAAACCGCAGAATAAATTGATAATAGCAGAAGTAATATGGTGAGGGCCTACGAATCCAAATTTTGTTGTTCGTGAATAGATGTCAACCATTCGCCTATTTTTTATATTTTATGTTATGAGCTTCTTGTAAACCTTACAAGGAATGGATGTAATTTCACTGTTAAAATATCAAAAGAAAACTCGCAAGCTTCGAGATTCCCACCTCACCGAATACACCAATGTCCAAACTCACAAATAGGATTGCTCAAGGTCAAATGGTCAATGACCATCCAATAATAGGGAATCATCCCTTTCCCTTGTCCCAAGACTTTTATTTTATAACCTCCACCAATGCATTTGAAATTCTCAATAAAAAAAATTAAAATTAAACATTTCCCTCACCCACCTTTTTTTCATTCCTAAAACCACTCTTACGTGTTTTTTATATTTTATTCAAGGTTCCCCAATTTATCTTGACTCCTAGATTTTCTCCTAGATGTTTCCTAGCTTTTCTTAGCTCTTAGATTTTCTCCTAGTTGTTTTCTAGTTTTTTTTTACTTTTAGATTTTCTCCTAAATGTTTCTCATATTTTCTTGACCCTTAAATTTTCTCCAAGATGTTTCTTATCTTTTCTTGTCTCTTGGATTTCTCCATACTTAATAGTAAATGAAATTTCCCTATTAATTAACTAGTTAAAATAATACATCAACATCCTTGAACTCAAGCTTACCCTCTAGTTAATTTTGTTTTGTTTTATTTTATACAATGTTATTAATAAAATCTTAATTTAGTCACTTAAATTAAAAAAAATCTCACTTCTAAGTGCATAGAATTATTTCACATTTTTCCTCGGTGATCATTTCTAAGAATATTTTTTCTTGTACCCTGCCCTTAGATTATTTTTCATTTATACCTTTACATCTCCATCAAGAATTTCATAAGAATGATAAGGGTGTCATGCACGCCATGCCCTTTAGGACTTACTTGTGTACTCCAAGGGTGCCATACGTCATGTCATTCAAGCATCCGACCTTGAGCAATGGGAAAAAGTGGTGCAACTATATAGACCTTGTTAACTCCATTTGTTGCCCCTATTTGTGAGACTAATGGACGTTGAGTTATAAGGCTTTCACCTTATTGTGCGCCCCTTGATTTATCCTCGTGAGTGACTGAGTCTGTGGCCTACCCTCACGACAACATGCAACCACTGAGAAAAAGTGTCCCCCACTTTTCAACTCTGGTCATGGTAGGAGTGCTAGTAGGTGGAAATAGGGACGTTGTTCCACCTCTCCTGATAATATTTGATATGGCTCTCTACAACCCTGTTACCCCAATGTGAGTCAGATCGACAAGCATAATCCCAATGCCTGCATCCAATAAACATTTTATTTGTTAGTATTATATTTAATCATTTCTATTACACAATACAAAATTATAAGATAAGTACCACTCCATGACTCAATCCAGAGTCCTCGAGTCTCGTTCACGATGTCTGCGTCAATGTATCCTTAAGTTCCATGTCAACTCAAGAAACCATTAGTAACATCTGCAATATATGTAATCAATCTCGTGTAATTCATCAGCTTAATGATTATTGCATTAATTATTCAGCAACATCTCATGTATTTAATTAAACCATTTTCACATTTTAAATCTAAACAATCCAAATCAAATCTGTTTATGGTTATCAAGTAAGAGTAAAAAACTAGGTCGTTTTTTAACAAGCACACTCAAATAATAAGTTTTGTTCATAATAGTAGTCAAGTAAAATGGGGTACTACATCCCTCTAGCACAACCAAGAGATCACATTATAGAATTAATCCTCCGTTTAGCTCCAATTCTAAGGAAGTCTTACAGACAATTCCACGGTCACAAATATGAAATTGAACGATTGGTTCAGGATTTATTGGATTGTGGTGTTATATCTAGAAGAAAGAGTTTGTATTCAGCTCCAACCTTATTTGTAAGAAAAAAAGATGGGTCCTAAAGACTTTGTGTTGATTATCGAGCAATGAACAAAAACCTTCATTCTATAAGTGTCCATCAGTATCTTATTAAGTGAAGGTGTAATACCCCTAGGCTGAACCCAATTGTACATATAAATGTAAAGGAACACATAGGCTAGTGAGCCATGGGTACTGATTGTAAATGTAATTATACATATAAGTTGGTGAGTTGATGGTACAAGGTCTTTGGTTCGGTTATGTACGCATTGAGTCAGTGCGCGGGAATCTCATACCAAAAGAAGAGTGTGCACATCCCATAGTTTCGTGCACACCGGATTGAGTGTGCGATATTGAGGCCAGGGAGCCTTTGTATATATGTTGGGTTTATAAGTTGGTGAGCCAAGTTATTATAGATTAGAATGCTTATATGATTATTAGGCCAGGGAGCCTAGATGCTAAATGTCATCATGCATATACTGTAATTGTAAATCATACTCATATTATTAATAAAGTACACCACCGATGCAGATCGACCAAACAAAAGAGATGGGGGGATAAACTCCACTAGAAATGGTTAAAGGAGCTAAGATTCTAGGAAAGGGGCTAAGCTAAAGGGGGCTTGAGCCCAAAGGAATATTATATTAATATTCCTAAAAGGTTAAAGTATGGATATAAATTTATATATCCTAAGTTCTAAAGGGGGGACAAGGGAGTCCCTTGGGTGCCATGTATCATAAAAGTCACATGCATATATATAATAGGGAGATTTAGTGTAATTCCCATCATTACAGGATTATTCACTCATGATTTCCTACTATCCACTCATCCATGCTACCATCTGTACATGTACCTAGTTTGACCGAGGTTGAAGAGGCGGGTTTTCAGGCCCATGGTCAAAGAGGCGGGATGTCAGGCCCGTGGTCGAAGAAGCAGTTTGTCATGCCCATAGGCATTTCTCTCCAGGTGAGAGATTTGCTATGTCATTGTCAATCCCATGAGTTGTTTCTCTAGGCAAGAAACTACTCGGAATTGTTCCCTGGTGCACTGGGAAATAGCTACATGGCTGTGAGACTTCCTCTCTGGCTTGTTGTTGAAGCCCTGGAAGGGAAGTGGGCCAACCGAGGATTGTTGAGCAGAGAAGGGGAACATTTCCTGGGATGGCACAGGCATGTGGGGAATGAGAGATTGTAGGCTAGTTGCAGCAGTTGGGCACCTTGGACTAAGAAATTATGTTGTTTATCAGATCTTAGACTCGCTTGGTATTCCCTTTGCCTGGTAGAGTTTATCCCCAGCTCAGGGGTGACCCACTACTGAGATTATGAACAGTGTGATCTATGGTTGGGAGGAAAGTGGAAGGTCTACATGCAATTGGTGTTTATTTTCTGAGATAAGTGTCTTTCATATGCTTATTTGAATTATTGTGTGTGTACAATTATGAGTTTTTTCTCATGGAATCTCTATTATTAAATTCTATATATGAATTGTTATTGTTGCATGCATGTTGTTATTATTTCCGCTTTAACTCTGTTCATATGCAGAATTTGTCTAATTATTTTGGTGTGGCATTTCCCAGCTCGGGGCTAGGGATGTTACAATGTGGTATCTGAGCCCAGATTTCAACACTAAGCCTGGATGGGTCGAGTTAGCATAATGTTGAAGTGAAATTTCATAGAGAATTGATTTTGGAGTGGCTGAATTTCAAGTTACAGCGCGTTCAGGGAAAAAATCAGAAGCAATTGAGTGGAATTTGGCAAAAACCCCAATTTTTGTTGTTAAATTCATGGGAATTTGGGAAATTTGGCCAATTGATGAGATATTCTTAATTTTAATATATGTCCTAGCAAATTTAGACATGGAATTGGTCGAATTAGAAGTTACTGGGAAGCCATGACAGATTGAGCGAGTTTGGTTGAATACAATTCTCAATTCGTGAATGAATTTGGGAAAACTCATACCATGAATGTCAACCAGCAACGCACACAAGAAATTTGTTGTTGCAGAGGTTGAATTTGTGTTTATTGGAGTGAAATTGAAAAAAAAAAATCATGGTTGCAGAACGTCCATGGTGGAAAATGGGTGAAAATCGAGCAAACGCCCCAATTTATGCATCAAAATTATGGAAAAATCAGTGAAGTGTCGAAAATATTTATGTGTGCTAAGTAGTAGTGATGCGCAAATGTGCACACTAAAAATTTGGCATTGCGCGGAAAAATAAGGGTGCGCAGTTGTGCACACTAAAAATTTGGCATTGCGTAGAAAAATAAGGGTGCACAGTTGTGCGCACTAGAAATTTGGTGTTGTGCGGAAACATGATGTTGCGCAAAGTGTGCGCCCTAAAAAAAAAATTGGCGTTGTACGGATATGCGCACTATAAATTTGGTGATGTGCGGTGCAGAGTTGGTGATGTGCGAAAAATAGTGGTGCATATGAGTGCGCACTAGAATTTGGTGTTGCGCGGTGTAGAGCTGGTGATGTGCAAAAAAATTATGGTGCGTGGGTGTGCGCACTAAAATTTGGTGTTGTGCATTTCAAGTTGGTGATGTGCAAAAAATAATGGTGCATGGGGGTGTGCACTAAAATTAGGTGTTGCGAGGAGTAAAGCTTGTGATGTGCAGAAAAATTATAGTGCGCGGGTGTGCGCACTAAAATTCGTCACTACGCGGTGTGAGTGCACTAAACCTTGGCATTATGTAGTGGGGAGAGTGTAATGCACGCAGAATATTGGTGCGCGGCACAAAAGTTGTGCGCAGTAAGTATTGGCGCACGACACAAAAGTTGTGCGCAATAGATATTGGCGCATGACTGAAAAGTGGTGCCCATTGGATATGGATGCACGGTGCATGCGCTACATTTTGGCATTGCACGTATAGAATTGTGCATGCTAAATGTGGGTGTATAATTTAAAAGTGGTGCGCGCGAAGTTAGTTTGGTGGTCTACAACAACAGAAAACCAATGATTTTCCGCGACATTTTTTCGTATTGTTTGAAGGTCATCTTTTTGCAGGGCATTTATTAGGCCCTAAACAATGTTTTTAGCAACTCAAAAACAGTGTGCCTAGCAAATGGTTTTTGCAACTCAAAAGAAAGAGCTCGGCAATAGCTTTCTAACAGTGTTTCTCATTCATCAAATGGAGTTACGATGAGTGATTTACAACCCGAGCAATGGAGAGTAAATTTTAAGCCCTAGTTAACTTCTGAAGGCCATAACTTCCTACTCTGGAATCATATTGAGGCACAAGAGCATTATATGGAAAGCTATTGAACCATACAACACATTCATGGAGCTAAATTAAAATTATTGGCATGTTAAAAATGTTTAAGAGGGCATAGAAGGTACCTGTAGCATTTAGGGCCAAAAATATTAATTGGTCTGAAACTACAAAAGGATGTATCTAGCAGCCTATAGATCAGATGAGGATGAAAATTGGCCAGATTGTCAAAAATATGATTATGAAGGAACCCAGTTGAGATCCTATCAAACTGTTAAAAGAACATATGCAATTATGCATAGGCATTGCACATGGATAAAAGGTGAACAAAATAAGTTTTTGGGTAAGAATCAAATGACCATAACTTTCTGCTCAAAACTCGGATTTGAGCAAGAAAGTAGTCATTGGAAAGGTATAGGACAAAGGAGTCCATGTAATCACCCAGAATCATGAAATGTATAACATAATTCATAGGAATTCGAAAGAATATTTCTGGTAACCATGAAGGGGAAAAATTGTGCATTTGTTACTAGAATTGTATATTGTGAATGTATGCTTGCTCTTACCAGAATTTTTCGAATTGCTATCTTTTATAATAAATTTATTGCAAGCAGAGATTAAGGTTGTTGATAAAGCATAGGAAATTTTCCTTATCAAAGTGGTATCTCCATGTATGAGTAACATGTGAGAGGGTTGGATTTTTTGGTTAAAGACAAGGAGAGGTACTCAAGGCAAGAGTGCTATGACAAGAATTTTTCATAAGATTATCAAAGGTCAAGACTGAATGATGTGAAGGTATGAATCTAGGTGCAGCCATAAAGCCTTGGGAAGCCACTGCAGGAAATCCACTCATGTTAATCAGAGGGATCCATGGAATCTAGACATAAGAATAGATCATGTAGTGAATGAAATAGCGAAAGTCCATGCACTCCCAAAGAATCCAATGTACAGATAAGGCAATACATTAGGGGAAAAAAATTTCAACAAAAAAAGGATCAATATGTCAAGATGTCAAGATTTTAATAAAGGAAGGCGGAGTATAAACTTGGAGATAAGGATAACATGTCCAAGGAATAGTCACATAGTTTGGGGATAGTACTTTCATCATGGTTATCAGAGTGCACAATGGAAGCATGGTATGAAGGTCATCACTTCAAGGGTGAACAAATGAAGGTGCGCATAAGTAAAAAAGTGTTGGCAGATACATAAAAAAAATATTGTGGGAAGATTGGACCTAGAATGATGCAATCAAACTCGTAGCAGAGGAATTACTAAAATCCAAGTGTATTAGAGACACGATGAAGTTCATGAGTAATTTAAGATAGTGGAAATGTACCATTAGATGGATACCAAGTTATACAGGGTCTTCTGCAACATTCGAGGAACTGTGACAACAATGAGAAGGAATGTTGAGTACATTCCATAGAGATGAGTTCATTGACAGGGTACATTGGTATGTCAATCCAAAAAGGATTCAACAAGGAGATGATTTTTTCTGAAAAGAAACCAATAGGGAACCATGAAGAAGAAAAATGATTCTATGCTTGGTAGTGATTGAAAAAGAAATAAAATTTGGGAACCCATCTCAATTGGAAACATAAACATTTGGGTAGCATTGCAACATGCTGGAGAATTGACTATGTAGGTCATGTTTGAGGTTGGGTGGCTAAGAAAAGAGAGGAGAATGGTGCACGAAGCTATAAGGGTTGATATGTTCAATCAAGGAAAGGCTAAACTGGTTTGATCCAGAAAAGTAAATAGAAGTTGAATATATTAAACCAATTTGAGAGCAGGGCTAAAAAAGTAATTGGGTCATGCATGTGTTGGCCAAATGGACCTAGGAAATAA
>ML826636.1:61971-125020 GCA_009831015.1 Picea engelmannii
GCTTCTATTGTTATCAACGAATCAAGTAGCATCAAAATTATTTAATGGCAACTATGCATGTATGATTTTTATTTACTTTTGTTGCATAATTACTGAAGGAAATTAGGTAAGAATTTCCCTGGTAGATTTATTTTATAACATGACTTTAATGTATAATTTGAATACATTAATGGAAATAATATACCACTAGGAGTGGTAAAGGTTGAAGGCATGTGATAATTATAAAAAAAAATGTTAGCTTTTGAATGCATACATGTGATGTAATAGCATAGTATGGATTTGGTGATTATGAGCTAATAACCAAATCAATAAGGGGTATGTCATTGTTATAGGCATGGATTCCAGGAAAGCTAGTCATGTGGGAGACCATGCCATGGTTGGTTATGGAAGGCTATGTGCCACACAAATATCCAATGAACTTCTTATTTCTAAATAATATTAGCACTGCAACCTTTTTGCTAACACTAATGAACACCACCGAATTATATTCTTGGTGTAGTGTTTGGGTCGAAAAGGAAGGCATCCAAATAGTTGAGCAGACAATAGGAAGCGTATGAAGAGTGTGTCAAGGCATTGGCTAGATTTTCCAATTTACCAATGGTGAGATACATGACTTAGATATCGAGCATTCTGAAAAATCAATGCAAAAGTGCATTGAATGGATACGCATTGAGAATTGCACTCAAGCATGGTCAATGGTAGAATTGCACTTATGCATAATAGAATTGTTATGCTTGAATGCATTCGTTGAATGCATTTCTGTGAAGAAATGCTTATATGTTATTTAATGGAAATGATTATGATAACAGTTGAAATATTTACTAACTCATGAAGTTGAGGACATTTTAGGGGTTGTTAGACACTGCAATAGGAAAGTTGCAAGTCAAGTAGTCACATGAGCATTGTCTACAGGAAATTTTTGTTCATGAAACAAAGTACTGAAAATAATGATGATGAAAGAATGAAAACCCTAAATGGCTGAAATTTCCTATGCAGAGAATGATAATTTCATTCTATTTAATAAATTGTTTAGTAGTTGTGATCGAATTGTTAACTATAAACAATTATAAATTGATTTATAAGTTTTGTACATATTGCAATGAAAGTATATTGTACAGGAAATACTAATGATCTTCTTGGTTGATTGCAAGAAACAAATATTGCAGGGAAAAAAAATGGTCTCACATATGATGCTACAGGAAGCCATAATAAAGATTGGTGCCTGTTGTTGGAACAACCAAGAAAATTATGAAATGAATTTTTTTTATCATATTGTCTCATAATGACTGTATGTGTGTGATACAGATGAGATAATATTCATCAAAGTTGGAATGCTTGGAAGTAACAACTCGTATTGAAGACACTGGAGTCCTATAAGTGTAGAACCTTGGTGAGGTTCTGGTAATGATTTAGCACTCTCCTTGGGTGTGAAAGCCTTGGAAAGATGGATCATTGAGGGATTGTGTAGCAATGAAGGGATACCTAATCCCGGAATGGTGAATGCAACAAGGAAGAGGTAACTCAAAGATGCTTATGGCATGGTAGTTGTAATCATGGGGGTGTGTCAAAAGGAACAATGAGTTTAATTCTTGCTTGAAGCAGCTCTATGGAATAGAGCAAATGACTTCTAGTTGCAGTATGAATACATTATTTTGGTGCTTGAAAAAACAACACCGGGTGGATAACAAGATTTGTTAGCAAAGGCGTGGAGACTTTTGAAGAATTTTGAATTGTACATGGTATATAATGCACTGAGGATAGTGCATAAATAAGGGGGAGGGGAATGTAATACCCGTAGGCCGAACCCAATTGTACATATAAATGTAAAGGAACACATAGGCTAGTGAGCTGTGGGTATTGATTGTAAATGTAATTATACATATAAGTTGGTGAGTTGATGGTACAAGGTATTTGGTTCGGTTTTGCATGCATTGAGTCAGTGTGCGGGAATCTCATACCAAAAGAAGAGTGTGCACATCCCATAGTTTCGCGCACACTGGATTGAGTGCATGATCTTGAGGCCAGGGATCCTTTGTATATATGTTGGGTTTTATAAGTTGGTGAGCCAGGTTATTATAGGCTAGAATGCTTATATGATTATTAGGCCAGGGAACCTAGATGTTAAAGGCCATCTTGCCTATACTGTAATTGTAAAGAATATTTATAGTATTGTTAAAGTACACCATTGTTGCAGACCGACCAATCAAAAGAGATGGGGGGCTAAACTCCACTAGAAAGGGGTAAGGGAGATAAGAGTCGAGGAAAGGGGATAAGCTAAAGGGGGCTTGATCCCAATGGAATATTATATTAATATTCCTAAAAGGTTAAAGTATGAACATAAATTTATATATCCTAAGTTCTAAAGGGGGGACAAGGGAGTCCCTTGGGTGCCATGTGTCATAAAAGTCACATACATATATAATAGGGAGATTTAGTGTAATTCCCATCATTGCGGGATCATTCACTCATGATTTCTTACCATCCACTCATCCATGCTACCATCCATACTTCTACCTAGTTTGATCGAGGTTGAAGAGGCGGGTCGCCAGGCCCGTGGTCAAAGAGGCAGGTTGTCAGGCCCGTGATCGAAGAGGCGGGTTGTCATGCCCGTGGTCGAAGAAGTGGGTTGTCAAGCCCGTAGGAATTTCTCTCCATGTGAGAGATTTGTTATGTCGAAGAACCAGGTTGTCAGGCCTGTGAGTTGTCTTTCTAGGCAAGAAACTACTTGGAATTATTCCCTGGTGCGCTGGGCAATAGCTACATGGCTCTGAGAATTCATGACCGGCCTGTTGTTGAAGCCCGGGAAGGGAAGTGGGGCAGCCAAGGGACTGTTGAGCAACGAAGGGGCACATTTCCTGGGGTGGGATAGGCATGTGGGGAATGAGATATTGTAGGCTAGTTGCAGCAGTTTGGCACATTTGATTGTGTAATTACGTTGCTTATCAGATCTTAGAATGGCTTAGTATTCCCTTTGCCTGGTAGAGTTTATCCCCAACTCGAGGGTGATCCACTGCTAAGATTGTGAGCAGTGTGGTATATGGCTCGAAGGAACATGTAAGGTCTACATGCAATTAGTGTTTATTTCATGAGATAAGTGTCTTTCATGTGCTTATTTAAATTACTGTGTGTGTGCAATTGTGATTTTTCTGTCATGGAATCTTTGTTGTTAAATTATATATATGAATTGTTATTATTGCATGCATGTTGTTATTATTTTCACTTAACTCTATTCATATGCAAAATTTATCTAATTATTTTGGTATGGCATTGCCCAGCTTGGGGCTGGGGATGTTATAGGAGGAACCTTCCTGAAGATGAAGCTATGTGGGGAAATGAAGAATTTCGATTGAAATATCCTCTGTTGCCAATGTCGAAGCATTTTAGATAAGGGATGACTTGTAATATACTAAATAATTAACTATCAAATAATACTTAATAGCTAATACTCACTTAGTAGTGAAGGGTTACATATTCGGTCACGTCTTTCCACCTTTGATTGTATATAAGGCTGATCAATTCTCATTGTAAACATGTACTAGAATAATATATATATAATTGTTATTTGGATCTTCTCTAGAATTGTAGCCCCATTAATCAACATGCTCAAATAGAATGGTCTTTTATGTAATGATGAATTCGAACATGCCTTTTAAGCTTAAAGGAAGTCATGTGCACTACACTCATCTTATTAGTGTTTAGTTTCAATAAGAATTTTGTATTGTAATGTGACACCTATGGAAAACAGCTTGGAGAAATGTTGATTCAAGAGGGGCACCCATTAACATTCACCAATTAACAACTGCGTGACTAAAATTTGCGAAAATCCACCAACGAGAAAGAAATGATGGCCACGTTCATGTATTTGATACTTGGTGCTCATATATTATTGGGAGGCACTTCCAAATCAAAATGGACCGTAATAGTTTGAAGTATTTTTTGGAACAGAGTTTTTCATCACTAGAACAACACAAGTGGATCACTAAGATGCTAAAGTACGATAATGAGATCATATACAAGAAGGGAAAATAAAATGTGTAGGTTGATGCTTTGTCTAGGAAATATGAGGAGGACAAATATCTCTTTGCTTTATCTATTATGATCCAACGACTTAAAAGTGATAAAAAGTCAATGAATATTGTCCACTTCAAGGGGGAAACCTCATTTTACAATATATTCAATTCAGAACACAATATGAGATGATCCTAAGACTAGGTCTCCTTCGTATATATATTGGAGACAAAGGGTACAATTATAATGAAATGATACAATGAAGGGTTCTAGCCTACATACAAATATAACACTAGAAATGTAATAATTCAATATCTAGGGCTTAATAAGAGATTTTATACTTAGCATGGGGCTTTGTCTATGACTTAACATGCCCCTCCCCTTCAAACAAGCATTGTCATCAACACTTGACTAACTACAGGTGTTTTTGCATGAAGAACTTGTCTTCCCATGTTGCATCTTCCACTGGTAGGTTCTTCCATTTGATGAGGCACTCATTAAGTGCTCGATTTTGCAGTCGCTTAATCCTTGTTTCAAGGATTGTTTCTGGTTCTAGTATGATTTTTCCTTCTTCCATTAATCTTTGGTAGAATAGTTTGGACTGGGGTCTTCTCACCAATTACCTTCTTTAAGCAAGAAACATGGAAGATTGGATGTACACATGAAGATGATGACAACTCCAATTTGTAAGCCATACTTCCAATCCTTTGCAGCACCTTATAGGGCCCATAATATTTGGGTGCTAATTTATTGTCCTTCTTATGTTGCTTGAGGGACCTTTTTTTATATTGGTATAGCCTCAAAATTACCCAATCCCCCACTTCAAATTCCCTTTCATTGCAATGTTGATCTGCTTGTTGTTTCATCATATTTTGTGCCATAACCTTGTTGTCTTTTAATAGTTTCAGAACATATTTTTGATGCCCTATGTGGTCATCCATTGCTTGAACCTTTGTAGTCCCTTTTAAGGGATATGTGATGGATGGAGGATGATATCCATAAAGTGCCAAAAATGGGGACATTTTTTATGAAGAATGGAAGGATGTGTTGTACCACCATTCTGCCAAGGGAAACCACTTGATTCATTGTGTTTGTTTATCAAATGCAAAGCAAATAAGATATCATTCTAGACATGTATTCACAATCTCAGTTTTCCAATCAAATTGAGGATGGTAAGATGAGCTATGAGCCAATTGAATTCCCAAACAAACAAATAATTAGGTCCAAAAAATTCCAGCGAAAATTGGATCTCTCTCACTTACAATAATCTTGGGGACTCCATGTAGCTTTTGAACTACTTCCATGAATGTTGTGGCCATTGTACTTACTTTAAAAGGATGAGAAAGAGAGCAAAAAAAGGCATACTTTGTCAGTTGATCCACTACTACCATGATGACAGTCTTTCCTTCGTATTTGGGTAAACCTGTAGTAAAATCCATTGAAACTTATTTCCAATGTTGACTCGGTATAGCTAATGGTTATAGGAGACTTGGTGTCTTGATTGTCTCTCCCTTATTTTGTTGGGAGACCACACATTTAGACACAAACTTATGAATCTCATTTTTATGACCTTTTCAGAAAAACCTCTTATTTATCTTGTGGTAAGTTTTTAAGAACCCTGAATGTCCTCGTATAGGAGAAGTGTGCAATTCCCAAAGGAAATTCTAATTGAGTTGGGAATTCTTACATAAATATAGGCGATCATGATACCATAGCAAATCATTCTTCCATAAAAATGTATCTAATGCACCGGGGTCCTGATCTAGATTATATTGAGAACGAAATGGAACACACATAGAAATATAACATAGAACATAGAAATATAGTAAAACCCAACTTCTATTAATGAATAAAATAATAGAAAATTGTAGAACACAAACTCGCTAGAATGGTGGTAGCTTATCTCTAAAGAGAAAGATATGTCGGATATGCTCATTCACAAAAAAATGATTACAAAGAGGCCAAAAAGGGCCTTTTATCGTAAAGCCTAAAAGGCAAGAGGCAAAAAACCTAAACATAAAAATCTTAACCCTAGAAGATGAAACACCAAAAGTATTGTGGGCCTCGAGGTGGTTAGTTGATACGTCAAATTTATGGGTGTGGGGCACATGATAGCTCATTGGGAAGAACTATCCGAGGATTACAACTTTTGGTTGGGGATAGGGCATGTGGTTGCAACCCTTTTCCCCCAGAATCTCCAAAAAATGTTGTTTAGGGCCTCAAAACGGCTCTGGAAGTTTAGGACTCAAAAAATCGTAGAAAAACTGCCAAGAAGGTAGAGAACCGTTGAGTCAGTGAAAGAGGTGGGCGGCCACCAATATCCACCTGGATCAATCCTTCCCCCTAGGAAGAAATGGCCTCCATTGCGTTAGTTTACCTCATCATATGGGGAAACTTCTACAGAATTTGGCTCCTAGTGGGCCACATGCCTTAGTAAAGAAGTTTCTTTGTTTTGACAACCCAGTAGAGTCTTATGTTCCATTGGTGGGTTCCTTTCATCTATGTATCCATGATGTGATCAATTTTATCCTGGTCAAGGAAGTTAGGGTTGAGTTTTGTAGGGGCCAAGTGCTCGGCTGCCTCTGAGATGTAGAGGTGGAAAATATGGGTGAAGGAGCTCAACATTAAAGACTAGATGCAGGCCAAGGAATGGGGGAATACTTTATTCAAAATCATTCTTACTTACAACCTTGGTGATGGTGTAAGGCCCATATTGAAGTGGGTGAAGCTTGCAATGGGGTGTTGCAAGGCACTCTTTCTACAAATGTAACCAAACCTTATCACCTACCTGAAACTTGTGTGGAACCTGATGTTGGTCATGTCACTACTTGTACTTGGCATTGGATTTCTGCAAGATGTCATGGACTTGTCGACAAATGTGTTGAATTTGTTTAAAACATTTGGTTGCCTTATCATCCTCAATTTGAGCATGGGCAGATTCTTGTTGTGTGAATTGAATAGGTAGAGCTACATCGATTGGGGCCAATGGTTGGAACCCCAAGCACACCTGAAAAGAGTTGTGGCTATTAGAGCTATGAAGGGCTTGATTGTAACTACATTGAACATAAGGAAGACTCTCATCCCATGTGTGGGGATGTTTGGAGTTGTACATTCTCAAGATATCCACAATCATCAATTTGACAACCTCCATCTGTCCATCAGTTTTGGCGTAGAAGGAATTTGATTTGGTGAGCTAGGTGTCCATAAATTATCAAAAATAGGACCAGAATGTACTCAAGAGCTTCCTATCACGATCTGAAATAATATTCGATGGTATCCTGAAATGAACCCAAACACGCTTGAAGAAGAGCTCAGCAGTGGCCTCGATTGTGATACTCTTCTTGCAGGGTGTCAAAATTTCCATCTTGGAGAACTAATCAATGACCACAAAGACATAGCCATTACCATGCTTGGTTGAAGGTAGACAAAACATGTAATCCATGGATATGGACTCCCAAGGCCTATCAGGAGTAGGCAAAGGGGCGTATAGCCCCTATTTCTTAATAGCGGGTTTGGCGATGGCGAAGACAGTGCATGATCGAATATACTTGTTGACGTGTTGTGGAAGCTTTGGCCAATTAAAATGATTTTGTAGTATTGTCGTTGTTTTTTTCACACCAAAGTGTTATGCCACCTGACTATAATGAGATTCCCAAATTAGCTTCGCACTCTCCATTGAAAGAACACAAAGATGTCCTTGATGACATAGCAGTCCATTGTGGAGATGGAAGTTTGGAATCGGTTTTCCTATGCTCAATGTCTTATAGGTAGTAGCAAAGTCACTGTCACTGTTGTATAATTGCTGCCACCTAGAGGTCTCAGGACCACATAATTTAAAAACTATGGTTAGCGCCACAATCATGGATTGATCGAGGTAGTCTATAACATGGTTGGTGTTGGCCTTCTTGTACTTGATGTTCAAGTGGAATTGTTGCAGGTATATGGACCACTTATGATGGTGATCATTCTATAACTTTCTTTGTGTCTCCAAGAATTGTAGAGATCCATGATCAATGTGGATTATCATTTCCTTTCCCAGAATATAATCCTTCCACTATCGACATGCCTGCACAATGGAGTACATCTCTTTGTCATATGTGGGGTATTTACAAACAATGTCAGATGTCATTTCACTGTGATAGGCCACTAGATGTCCCTGATGAGTGAGGACCACACTGATAGCATAGTCAGAGGCATCCATCTCAATCTCAAACGGTTGTTGCAGGTTTGGCAGTATGAGGAACGGTGCAGGGTATAGGCAATGTTTCATATCCTAGAATGCTTTCCATTGTGAATCGGACTAGGAAAACTTGGCTTTAGCTCCATCGTTAGTCACTTGACTTAAGTGCCAAGCGATATGAGATAATCTCAACACGAAACTATGGTAGAAGTTGTTGAGGCCCAAGAAGTTGTGGAGATCTGTCATAGTCTTCAGGCTTGGCCAGTCGCAAATGACTTGGATCTTAGTTAGGTCAACATGCACCCCATGTTTATCCTCGATGTATCCCAAGTATTGAATTTGTTGCATGTTGAATGAGCATTTCTCCATATTGTCTTATAGTTTGTGTTGTCACAGAGTGCTCAGTACCCACTAGATATGTTGCATATGTTTGGCCTAGGTCTGACTGAATATGAGGATGTCATCCAAATATACGACCACAAAAGAGTTTCTGAAGAGCCGCAAGATATCATCCATCATCCTCATGAATTTCATTGGAGCATTAATCAAGCCAAAAGGCATGACCAACTATTCAAAAAGGCCTTCTTTAGATTTGAAGGTTGATTTCCATACATCGGTTTGTTCTATCAAAACTTGGTGGTAGCCAGACTTCACATTAATCTCACTAAAGAACTTGGCACCCTTAAGTTGATAAAGAAAATTATCAATCCGGGGGATCGGGTATCAGTTCTTGACAGTGATCTTGTTTGGGGCTCTATAATCAATACAAAGTCACCATGTCCCATCCTTATTCTATACTAACACAATTGGGCTCCCACAAGGTGAGGAGCTCGGTCAAATGTGGCCCTTATGGATGAGCTCATGAATCTAATGTTTTATTTCCTCATTCTCCAGAAGGGAGTACATGTATATCGGACCATTGGGTAAGGGCACACCAAGTATCAAATCAATAGAATGTTTGACCTGACAATGTAGAGGCACCCATGTAGCTGAAGTGAAGATATCTCTATATTCCGCTATAACCTTGTCCACTTGCTTATGTTGGGTAGAGAGATCTTGTGCAAAGGTTGTGCCACTCACAGTGACTTTTCGTTCACTTTCTAACTAGACCATGAAGAGGACAAACTTTGTAGTTTGAGAGATTACCTTCCAACATTGTTTTGTTGAGATCAATGAAATTGCAGCAGTCGAAACTACCTTTGGTACCCTTTAGAGATTACCTCCCAAAGCAAAAATTACACTATGGGGACGAAACTCATAAACAACATGATGCTTCCACATATAAGGCTATCCTAAAAGAACATCATAAACTTCAAGTGGGGAAACATCACATAGTACCTCATCTTTGACGGCCTTGATGTCGTAGAACATGCGACACTGTTGGATTACGTGAAGGTCTCGTCCCTAGCTCAACAAACCAATGGTGTATGGTTGAGGGTGTGGCATTGTTGGAAACTTCAGTCTCTTTACGACCTCAACCAAGATCAAGTTCTTCTAGTTCTCGTTGTCAACAATGAAATATAGTGGGGTCCCTTTTACCCACATATGTGAATGAAATAAACACTCCCCTCCTCAAGCTCCTCTGAATTGTCTGGTTGGATATTTGTGGTTATGATGGTAGCACTAGGTTCTACATCGATGATCCACTTTCCATGTTTCAAATAAGAGTTTGAGTCAGGTTCTAACACCTTTTATTTAATCTCAATCAACGATGATTATTTCAAGCGGCATTCATCAATTTTGTGCTAGGGGATTTTCTGGAACTCACACCACTTTCTAGTGTCCTTCTTCGTCTTCCCATTACCCTTATTTACCTACGACTTGGATTGGTTGGATTTCCTTGCTCTATACCTTATTCTACGAGTTAAGGTTGCCTTTACCATACTTTTGTTGTTGCGGATTTGCAAACCCGAACTCCCACTTATTTCACTGCTTAAATTTCTTCTCAATTTTGACAACATATCAATAAGTAGCTCCCAGTGAGGAGATGTCCAAGAAATCCATCTTTGATTGGATGTATCTGTGTAGGCCACTACGATACTTCAAAACCAAGTACCACTCATAATCTTTGATACCCATCTTTGAGCATAAAGTATGGAAGATGTTTGTGTACTCAAGTGTCCATCTTGTGTACTAGTCATCATAGTTTCCAACATGGTAGAATTCCTCCTTGAGGGAATCAACAAAGGCCACCCAAATGGGTCCTCTCTCGAATGTCATAGCCTCATATTCATTGTGTCTCTCCTAATAATTTTCCCACCAATCTTTGACATGGGGAAGGGATTTAAGGATGGAAAAGGTGATCTTTTCGGTGTCAATTTTTTTTTAATAGAGAAATAACCCTCTAACAAATTTAACCATTTCTCCAAAGCATCTGCATCTATATGGCCTTCAAACAAAATGAATATTAGATATAACTTGTACCTTGAAGGGTGTCGCACCTCTGAAATGGTTTCTTATTGAAGGTGCCCCACCCATTGTTGGCAGTCATCGAAGGATCTAGGAGAAGTTGTCCATCATATTATTCCTCTATCGCACAAGGGCTTCCTCGAGTAGCATCTTGATAGGATCTCCTGCTCCATCATCTCTCTTTCCTTCTGCCATGGGAGGTTGCTTCGACTGGCAAGAGCATTTGTCCCTAAGTGAAACTAGCACGAGACCCCACTCTATATACCTTGACCTTATCGAGGACATGCACCGAGAAATAACAAGGAGTAGATTGCTCTAATAACAATGATCTGGATTATAATGAGAACGAAATGGAACACACATAGAAATATAGCAGAGAACACAGAAATATACTGAAACCTAACTTCTATTAATGAAAAAAAAAAAACCAGAAAATTGTAGAACACAAACTAGGTATAATGATGGTAACTTATCTCCGAAGAGAAAGAGATGTTGACTATGCTCATTTGCAAAAAAGTTTATTACAAAGAGTCTGAAAAGGGTCTTTTATCATAAATCCTAAAAGACAATAGGAAAAAACTCTAAACATCAAAACCCTAAATCTGCAAGACGAAATTCACCAAAAGTATTGTCGGTCCCGAGGTGGTTAGTTGATATGTCAACTTCTCAGGGGTGTAACTTTTGCATACTATCTCCATTTGGATCACATGATAGCTTGTTGTAAAGAACTATCCAAGGATTACAACTTTTGACTAGTACCAGGGCATTCAATTCCAACCCTTGTCCCCCGAACCTCAAAAAAATGTCGTTTAGGGCCTCAAAATGGCTCTGGAAGGTTAGGACCCCAAAAAACGTAGAAAAACTGCCAAGAAGGTAGAGAACCATTGAGTCAGTGGAAGAGGTGGGAAACCACCAATATCCACCTGAATCAGGTACTCTTGTAGTTGTTGAACGATCTTACATACCTTTTCATCTTGCTTCCATTCTATCCTTTCTTATTCTACCCAATCAGAATGTGGAATAGAAATAACACATAGTGAACCCTTTGTTTCTTCTTCTTTCCTTGAAAGTGCATCTGCCACAATATTATGTTTTCCTTTCTTGTAGATAATTTCAATGTCATAGCCTAGCATATTTGTAACCCATTTGTGTTTCTCTTGTGAAGATAATCATTGCTCCAAGAAGTACTTCAAATTATAACGTTTTGTTTTTACTTTGAAGTGTCTTCCTATTAGGTAAGGGCACCATTTTTTAATTGCAGGTAGTATGGCCAACATTTATTTTTCATAAATGGCTTTGAGTAATTTTTTCCCATTAAGTTGGCTACTTTCAAAGGCAAGGGGCCTTCCTTCTTGCATTAAAATTGCACAAATGCCATGGCCTGAGGCATCACACTCCACAATAAAATAATTTGTGAAGTCAGGTGTGGCTGGGACATGAGTTGTACACATGGCCTCCTTAAGTTTTTTGGTTGCTTCTTAAGTCTAAGAAAACGATTCCTTCATTAATAATGTTATTAGAGGTGTCATTGTTTGACCATAATGCTTGAAAAACTTGCAGTAATAACTTGTCAATCCTAAGAATCCTCTAAGTTTCTTCAAGGTTTTGGGAATTGGACATTCCCTCATAGCTTTAATTTTGTTAGGGTCCACTTTTACACCTTCATGAAATACAATGTGACCCAAATATTCCACTTCTTGAACACCAAAGGCACATTTGGAAGGCTTTGCATAAAGTTGTTGTTCTTCCAAAAGTTGTAATACTTTGTCAACATGTTGTACATGCTCTTCCCAAGATTTGTTGTAGATTAGTGTCTCATCAAAAAATACTAACTCAATTTTTCTAAGGGTTTGAAAACAAAATCCCTCAAAAATTGAAATGTTGAAGGTCCATTAGTAAGTCCAAATGACATAACCAAAAACTCATAATGATCTTCATGTGTTCTAAAGGCTATTTTGGGAATGTTTTCATGCCTTATTATGATTTGATGATATCCCGAACGAAGATCCAAATTTGTAAAGAAAATTGTTCCATGCAATTCATCTAATAATTCATCAATGACAGGAATAAGGAACTTATCTTTGATGGTCATTATGTTGAGTTGTTTATCATCTAGAAACATATGTTGTGAACCATCCTTCTTCATAACCATCACTACTGGTGAAGAGAAAGAACTTTGGCTAGGTTGAATGATGCTTTCCTCCAACATTTCTTGGATCATATGCTCAATCTCACTCTTATGTGCATATGTCAACCTGTAAATCCTAATGTTAGGTGGTACACTTCCTAGTTGCAAACAAATAGCATGTTCATGATCTCGAGCTGGTGGAATACCCTTATGCATCTCTCCAAATACCTTGGAATGGTTTTTGGTAATTATTTGGAGATCTACTAGAGCAGAGGATATAGATGTTTGAAGATCTAGTGAGCACAATTGTGCAATTACGCCATGGGTCCCTTTTTGAGTAATTGTGTCATGCTATTAGAGCTTATCACCTTAGAGGGTTTCACTTGGATATCTCTAAGATCAATTTCCTTGCCTTGTGAGGAAAATCTCATGAAAATATCTTGAAAACTAAGGACCAATGTTCCCAATGATTGTAACCATCGGACCCCTAATACAACATCAACAACACCCATTTGGATGGAAATCATGGGACTATCAAAAACATACTCCCCCATATTGAGCTTAATACTAAGGCACTTCCCAAAAAAAATTATTGTACCTCCATCTGCAATCATTACTTGAAACTCTGGTGCTAGAAATACAAAGGAATTGAGATCTTTTGCTAATTTCTAATTAATGAAGTTATGGGTACTACCAAAATCAATCAACATTGTTACCTTTTTTCTTTTTGATGTATCCTTGTATCTTGAGGGTTTATGGAGTATTGATGTTGGCCAATGCATGACAAGATATCGTTGGAGTAGTATCTTCTAGATCTAGATCTTGCGATGGTTTCAATTCTTGATCTTCTTCCTATTCATAGTCTATGTAGAATATTTTCTTCTCACCGTATTTATACCCCTTACTGTACTTGTTGTCACAATTGAAACATAGTCCTTTTTCTCTTCTTTCATCCATTTGTTGAGATTTCAACCTTTTCAGTTGAGGTATGGTTTTCTTATGAACCCCAAAATGATCTTTGCTTCCTGCATATGGTCCAATGGTAGACTTGTGTGTAGCCTTATTCTTGGCTTGAATATGACGAGCAAATTGCATAACTTCCATAATATTTCCAGGATGGTTTAGGAAAAGATAATGTTTAATGTCTTCTTTTAATCCACCCATGTAAACTTCCAACAAATGTTCATCGCCTATGCCATCCACCCTTGTCACATTCAGCTTATAAATTACAGTGACAACCTACAACAAACATATCAGGTTGAATTTGCAATAAGAGGGTCGTTTATCTGCTTGGAAGTATGATTGGAACTTCAAATAATAAATAGCTTGGTAACAAGTTAGACCATGGACAATTTTGATCAAAATTTGTGAGTTAAATTGTTGATGTAGTGTTACAATTTGAAGCAATAATACACAAGAACATATTCACCAAGTATCTAGTTGTTAAACTTATTGTCCTTTACATTCTATTGTATATTTTTGCATACATTTGCTATTTTGTTTGACATATAAATATATCACATACATCCCAACATATCAAGAAACCAAACCATTATCATCGTAGCAGCCATAAGAGAGTTCTTACAGTGAAAAGGAACCTACAACCTAAGTGTTTGATGGAAGTCATCACCCAAAAACATACTTAAATTGTTGTAGCAGTGAAGTGGAAGTTTGTCATCAAAGTGTTTGACGAAATGCCTGCACTACTAAACTAAGAAAAAGCCAAAATATTTAGTGGGGACATTATAGTGGTATCAAAGCTTGTGATCCTCCCAGCCTATGAGGGTATACGAGCTTGGCTATGGCAAGCCCAAAACAATGCAGAGAACAATAAAGCTAGTGGTTCAAAGTGGCAACAAACAAGATAGCAAGAGCTATATGAGGACAATAAAGGGTACAATTATAGGAGACAAATAGTACAATTATAATGAAATGGTACAATGAAGGGTTCTAGCCTATATACAAATATAACACTAGAAATGTAATAATTCAATATATAGGGCTTAATAAGGGGTTTTATACTTAGCATGGGGCTTTGTCTAGGGCTTAACATTATTCCTACCAGTACCATATTGACCTATAAAAGCATGACAATCATGGTTAGCTAATGACATAGTGGCTCGACTCATCCAAATACTTCAAGAGGACCCCAACCATACTAGAGGCTATACTTGGCAGCAAGGCACCTTATAATCTAAAGGGTACATTTTTCTAGAACAATTTTTTTCTTTAAAACAAAGGGTGTTAATAGAGTTGCATTCATACCCTATAATGGGTCACTTTGGATTTTAGAAAACCTTTGAAGGAGCTAAGTGCTCTTTCTTTCGGGAGGAAATGAAAAAGGACATCTATACTTTTGTATTCGGGTGTAAATCTTGTCGAAGGAACAAGGGTGAGACAGTGGCAACTCTTAGGACATCACAACTAGACAATTCCCTGGATTTTATAGTGGGCCTCTTGAAAATAGGAAATGAATTGGTCATTATGGTGGTAGTTAATCGCCTATCCACATATGGTCACTTTTGTGCCTTATTGGTCCCATTTACGCCCTCCATAATTTCCCAAGTTTTCATGGTTCAGTTTTTTAAGTTACATGGCATGTCCACTTCCATTGTGTCAAAATATGATCCCATGTTCATTAATGAATTTTGGTAGAAGTTGTTTAAATACATGGCCAATTGAAAATGAGCACAAATTATCATCCCCAAATTGATGGTCAAACATAAGTGGTGAGCAAGTGCTTGGAAACCTATCTAGGATTTTTTTCCTCCAACCGATAGCACCAATGGGCTCACTAGCTACCCCTTGCATAATGGTGGTGCAATATCGCTTATCATGTCACTACTAAAATGTCATCATATGAAGTTGTTTATGGCCAACAACCCGCCTTCATGGCTTTCTATTTACCAGGCACATCCAAGGTTCAAGAAGTGGATACATGAAAGAAACCATTCTCCACACATTTAAGGATAATCTTGCTTTAGCTCAAAATAGAATGAATCGAGATGCCAACCAACATTGCTAATAGAATTCTTTTGTAGAAGGGGATCATGTGTTTCTTTGCCTTCATCCCCGTAAGTAGACCTCTCTTAAAGACAAGGACCACTAGTAGCTAGCACCAAAGGTCTTTGGACCCTATCATATCCTCCAACATATTGGACAAGTTTCAAATCATGTTTCATGTGCCTTGTTTGAAGAAGGTCGTGGGGTTAAATTGTCGAGTTCAAAGTAACCTTCCAGAACTTGATGAAGAAAGGTTAAATTGGTTATAATTGAAAATTGGCTACCAAATTTTGTTGAATCTGCTATTGCACTTTTTGGTAAGTCTTGATACAATGGAAGAATATACAAGCCTGAATATGCCACTTGGGAACTAGCAACAATTTTACAACAATTTTGACCACACCTCTAACCTTGAGGACAATGTGACTTTTGAAGGGGGAGGGCATGTTAGGGTCCTACCTTAACCTCCCTACTTTGTTTTACCTAGGAATTACTCAATTAATGTATGACACCATTTTCTTTGAATAAATCCCATTGATAGTTAATGGGTAGTTACTTAATGTAAAAGGGTTGTCCTCATTAAATAAGGTGCACTAGGCGGTTGGTACTCATTAAGCTTGTTTGCATATTGAATGACATTTAGCAAAATTGGTAGGAGCATCCTAGGCCAAGTAGGGTGTCTTGCATGCTTTTGAATTCTTATATAGGTGTTGAAGGTTTGGTAGTACTTCCAATTTATATTTTAGAAGTTGGGTATGCCTACTTTACACTAGGTATGCATTTTAATGATTTAAACATGTATTTTTCTAAATTGTTGAAATAAGGGTAATCTTATTTCAAGTCCAATAGAGTTTAAGAATGTAATTTGAAATGGGTTTGTAGATAACTGAATAAGGAATCCATAAAATCTTTTAGATTTTTATTTGGGTTTATACTTAGCCCTCAATATGCATTTTAATGACAACTGCTTACATTTTCCTAAAAGTGCAAATAAGTGTTAAACCTATTTGGGAGATGCATATATTTCACTTGGAGATAGTTCTAGAGAATTAGACAAATGGGTTGGTACAAACATGAAATACTATAGCTTGGAAAATTTGTTTTTATAAAATAATTTATTTGTCTAGGGATTTGGGCATTTTTTCGAGGCACTCAAAGATGACTTGAAAACTTGTAAAAATTGGTAGTTTTGTGATATTTTTGCACAACGACATTTGGTTAGATTCAAGGTGCAAAATGGTTCTTTATTTGACAAGTCATTGAATTACAACAAATCTTGTTTCTTGAAGGTTGGACATGAAGGCCCTCATAAGTGCAATTCACCACAACATATGTGCAAGATGAGGTGTCCTCTCCCAAGCTGCAAATATTCTTGTTTACAGTAATGGTGGGAAAAAGGATAGTGGTTGATCCAGATTTATGAGCGGAACGAAATGAAACCACATATTTATAATATTAACACAGAGACACAGTGAACAATAACAGATATACAATAAAAATTGACTTTTATTAAATAAGAAATATGTTGAAAACAGTAAAATGCAGACTGAAAACAAGCTTGCTAGAATGGTGGCAACTTATCTATGAGAAGAGATGTGACGGCTACACTCATTCGCAAGAAGATGAGTACAATGAGGAACTGAAAGCATTTTTACAATAAACATGAATTCCAAAACCCTAGACATCCAAAAACCTAAGCATAGGAGATGAAGCGCCAAAAGTCATGTGGGCCTCGTTGGGGTAAGTTAGTACATCAACTTCCCGGGGTCGTAACTTCTCCATACGATCTTCGTTTAGGGATTATGATAGATCATTTGAAAGGTATTGACGATGAGCTTCATTTAGGGGGCTCAATCCATGTCTTTAGTACTAATTGAGGTGCTCGATCATGAAAAAAAAAAAGTCATTTAGGCCCTCAAAATGGCCCCAGAAGTTTGGGACCCGAAAAACTACTAAAAATAGTAGGTTGCCAAAAAATTGTTTTGAGCCAGTTGGAAAAGGTGGGTGGCCACCGCAATCCTCTTGGATCAATCCTCCCCCCTTATGAAGCAATGGTCTCCATTGCATTGAGTGCCCCCATCAGATGATGAAATTTCTATTGAATTTGTCCTCGGGTGAGCCACTTGCCTTGGTGCAAGAGTTGCCCTGCTTTGACAACCTGATAAAGTTGAATCCTCTGATGTTGAGTGCCCTTGAATTGTGTGTCCACAATCTAGACAATGCCTGATTTTTCCATGCAGTCAGGGTTGAGCTCTATTGGTGTCAATTGTTCTGTTATCTCTTAGGTGTCCAATAATGGTGGAAAATAAGGTCGGAGGAGGTCCACATTGAACAATGAGTGGAAGCCAAGGAAGAGGGGAAGGTTGAGCTCAAAAGCATTATCACTCACAACCTTGGTGATGGTGTAATATCCATAAAATAGTGGACAAAGATTCCGATGAGGCCATGTAAGGCATTATTTCTGCAAGTGCAACCAAACTTTGTCTCCCACCTGAAACGGGTGTGGCACCCAGTGTTGATCATGGCGCTGCTTGTACTTGGCATTGGAATTCTTGTAAAATATCCTGAACTTGTTGGAGGATGTTTTGGATATGCTCAATGAACTAGGTGGCTTTGTCAACTTCAGTTGGAGCATGCGACGAGTCTTCCTGGGTAGCTGCGAAAGGTAGTGCAACATCCATGGGACCCAATGGTTGAAATCCCAACCCCACCTAAAAGGGGTTGTGGTCGATTGAGCTATGTATCACTCTATTGTAGTTGTGATGAACATAGGGAAGACTCTCATCCTAAGTGTGGGGGTACTTGGAATTGTACATGCGCAACATGTGCATGATCATCCAGTTGACGACCTCATCTTGGCCATCCGTTTGGAGGTGGAAGCCAGTGGACTTGGTGAGCTTGGTCTCTAGTAGTGACCAGAGGCTTGACCAGAATGTGCTGAGGAACCGACTATCCCAATATGAGATAATGGTTTGAGGCATCCCAAAGTGTACCCACACTCGTTCAAAGAAGAGCTTGGAAGTGGCCTCCGCTGTGATGCTCTTCTTTCAGGCAGCTAGAATCGCCATCTTGGAAAAGCGATCAACAACCATAAAAACATAGTGATTTCCCTGCTTGGTGGATGGGAGGACAGACATGTAGTCCATTGAGATGGATTCCCAAGGCCTCTTAGGAGTATAAAGAGGAGTGTACAAGCATTGTTTCTTAGTGGTCGGTTTGGAACTAATACATGCAATGCAGGACCAGATATACTTGTTGACATCTTGTCGAAGTTTCAACAAGTAGGAATGTCGTTGTAGCACTGCTACTATAATTTCCATGCTGAATTTTCTTTCCATCTGATTGTAGTGGGCTTCCCAAATCAACTTCGCTCACTCACTTCCATCCCGTCTTGAAGATGAAAATTAGTGACAGTTGTGTTTGCGCCCAACATCTGGTAGGTGTTGGCGAAGTCAAGATCTGTCTCATAGAGGTGGGGCCATCTGGAGGACTCATGGCCGCAAGAGTCTAGCACTGTGGTGAGTGCCGCAATTGGAGGCCAGCTGAGGAGATCAGTGACTCAGTTGGCACTTTATGTTTTATACTTGATGTTGAGGTATACTTGTTGCAAATATGTGGACCACTTTTGATGGCGGTCATTTTGCAGTTTGTCTTGTGTCATCATGAACTACAACGACTTATGATCAGTGCATATGATTGTCTCCTTCTTGAGAATGTAATGCCTCCATTGGCGGCAAGCTTGCACAATGGAGTACATTTCTTTGTCGTAAGTAGGGTACTTACAAACGACATCTGATAATGTCTCACTATGATAGGCCATGAGGTGGCCATGTTGAGTGAGGACTTCCCCCACAACATATTATGAAGCATCTGTCTCAATATCAAAGGGTTTTTGCAAGTTAGGTAATGAAAGCGATGGGTCTGAGCACAAGCATTGCTTCAGATAATCGAAATCTTTCTATTGGGACATACTCCACACAATTTTTTCCTTACCACCACCCTTGCTTATTTTGCTAAGGGCCCATGCAATATGGGAGAATCCCAACACGAACCTGCGATAGAAATTGGCAAGGCCTAAGAAGCTCCGAAGCTCAGTGAGTGTGGTTGGGGTTGGGCAGTCACAGATGACTTGGATCGTGGCTGGATCAACATGCACACCATGCACATCAACAATGTACCCTAGGTACTAGACCCTGTCCACGCCAAATGAGCATTTTTCCAAGTTAGCATATAACATGTGATGTCGCATAGTGTGAAAAACCTACTGAATATGATGCAAGTGTTTTACCCAAGTCTTGTTGTAGATGAGAATGTCATCCAGATACATCACGACAAAAGAATTAGTGAAAGGCCACAATATATCCTCCATCATCCTCATGAAAGTTGTCGGGGCATTTGTCAAACCAAAGAGCATGACCAATCATTCAAAAATACCTTCTTTTGACTTGAAAACAATTTTCCATACATCTTTCTGCTCTATTGGGACCTGATGGTAGTCATACTTCAGATCAATCTTACTGAAGTATTTGGCCCTCTTGAGTTGATCAAGGAGATCGTCGATTCGGGGAATCGGGTACCGATTCCTAACTATGATTTTATTTAGGGCCCGATAATCAATGTAGAGTCGCTAGGTCCTGTCTTTCTTCTGCACCAGCACGATTTGGCTTCCACAAGGTGATGAGTTGCGCCGGATGTTCCCCTTGTGGAGCAGTTCTTGGATCTTACGCTTGATCTCCTCATTTTATAGCAGAGAGTGGTGATAGACTAGCCCATTGGGTAGCGGTGCGTCGGGGGTCAGATCGATGGGATGCTTGACCTGACAATGCAGAGGTACCACAGTAGGTGATGAGAAGATGTCTTTGTATTCTTCCACGACCATATACACTTACTTATGTTGCGTGG
This sequence comes from Picea engelmannii, assembly GCA_009831015.1. Classification (NCBI taxonomy): domain Eukaryota; kingdom Viridiplantae; phylum Streptophyta; class Pinopsida; order Pinales; family Pinaceae; genus Picea; species Picea engelmannii. The sequence continues at coordinate 82,602 of ML826636.1, forward strand.
ATAGGTCAACTACGAAGGCCATGGATGTGGCTACAACCTTTCGCTCACTCTGAGAGTGAATCACAAAGAATAAAAACTTCTCATTCCGAGAAATGACCTTACTGCATTACTTGGCATAGATCAAGGAAATAGCACTAGGTGGTACTACCTTGGGTATCTTGTACAATTTCTTGTTCAAACTAATAATAACCCTACAAGGCCTAGAGTCATATACAACATGACATTTCCATAAATAAGGTTGGCCCAAAAGAGCATCACAAACCTCAAGGGGAGCAACATCACACAATACCTCATCTTTGAATGGCTTGATGTCTTACGACATGTGACATTATTAGCTTACACGAAGATCACTTCCTTGACGGAGCCATCCAATGGTGTAGGGTTGCGAGTGTGGTGTTGTCAGCGAGGCTAACTGCTTGACGACCTCTACTGAGATGAGTTTCTTCTGGCTACTGCTATCAATGATGAAGTGTAACATAGTGCTTTTCACCCACATCTGTGAATGAAAGACACACTCACCTTCCTCTGTCTCATCAGGTTCATCAGGTTGGATCTTGGTGGTAGCAACGGTGGCACTGGGTTCCGTGTCAATGATTCGTCTCCACTTTTATGGTTTTGACTCAGATTTGAAACCTACATCTGATTTAGAGGCTTTTACCTCAGCCACCAATGACTTCTTTGAGCGGCAATCAACAGTGTTATGCCATGGGCTCTTATGGAAGTTGCACCACTTCCCATAATCTTTCTTCATCTTCCCATTGTCCTTTTTTTCTTGTGGCTTGGACTAGTTGTCCTAAGATTGCCCATATTTGCTCTGTCCTTTGTTCTATGGGTTGGGGATGCCCTTTCCCTACTTCTACTGTGAGGGGTCCCCAAACCCAAACTGCCACATATTTTGTTTAAGCTTCTGCTCGATTTTGATGACATATCGATAGGCCCCACCCAAGGATGAGATGTCCAAAAACTCCATTTTTGTCTAGATGTGTCTATGCAGACCGTCGCAGTACTTGAGCACCAAATGTCGCTCAAAATATTTGATACTCAGCTTGTTGTGCAAGGTATGGAAGACATTGGTGAACTCTGGCACTGTTTGGTCTCTTTCCTATCGCAGTGTGGTCCATCTTGTATACAAGTCGTCATAACTTCCAACAGGGTAGTATTGTTCCTTAATAGAATCTGTGAAGGAACCCCAAGTGGGTGCAACTGCAAATAATGTGGATTCCTCTATTTCTTTTTGCTCACAGAAAGTCTCCCACCAATCTTTGACATGGGGAACAACCTTGAGGAGCACAAATGTAATATTTTCTCTATCAAAAACGTTGTGGACAAAAAAATACCCTTCTAGAAGGTTTAACCATTTATCTACTACATCCGCATCTATTTGACCTTCAAATATAGGAATATCAAAATTTATTTGTACCTTGAAGGGGGCGGAGCCTCCGCTTGAGGTGGTTGTGTCGCTTGTCGTCAATCATTGAAGGAATTGTGCAAAGTTGTCCATCATCTCGTTCCTCTGTCGCTCAAGGGATTCCTCGAGCAACATTTTGAAAGGATCTCCTGTCCCATTGTCTTTATTTTCGCCCGCCATGGACGGTTTCTTGGTTGTGTGAGAGAAGTTGTCCTCAAGAGAAACAAGCTCAAGGCCCAACTCTCTATACCCTGACCGCGTCAGGAACATGCATTAAAAAAAGGACAAGGAGCAGACCGCTCTGATACCACTGATCCAGATTTATGAACGGAATGAAATGAAAGCACAGATTTATAATATTAACATAGAGACATAGTTAACAATAATAGAGATACAGTAAAAATTGATTCTATTAAATAAGAAATATGTTGAAAAGTGTAAAATGCAGACTGAAAACAAGCTTGCTAGAATGGTGGCAGCTTATCTCTGAGAAGAGATGTGACGACTACGCTCATTCGCAAGAAGATGAGTACAACGAGGCTTTGAAGGACTTTTTACAATAAACATGAATGCCAAAATCCTAGACATCCAAAAACCTAACCCTAGGAGATGAAGCACCAAAAGTTATGTGGGCCCCATTGGGGTAAGTTAGTACATCAACTTCCTAGGGTCGTATCTTTTGCATATGATCTCCGTTTAGGGCGCACAATAGCTCATTGGAAAGTTATTGACGAGGAGCTTCATTTGCGAGTCTCAATCATAGCCATTCCTTTTTGTTGTAGTGCCCGATCGTGAAAAACATCGTTTAGGCCCTCAAAATGGCTCTGGAAGTTTGGGACCCGAAAAACTGCTAAAAATAGTAGGTTGCCAAAAGACTGTTTTGAGCCAGTTGGAAAAGGTGGGTGGCCACTGAGATCCTTCTGGATTAGTGGCAGAGTTAGGGATTATGGTCACACAAGATTGTAAGAGGCCTATCCATCAATTTATTTGGAGGGAAAAGGAGAATTATGGTCCCAATGAAAAGGAGTATGAAGTTAATTGAAAAGAAGATTTGGTTGTTTAGGTTGATATACGGATTTCACAAAAGAAAAATAGTTTATTTGTTGAATTTGGTGAGCCACAATGCACTGCAAAAGAGGTTTCATTACAAGGGGATGCAATAGAGAATTCTAAAGGGACTCTTAAGTGTTAGAGGAGGGCAGGGCTCACATTTTTTTTGCACCCATCTCGATGCTTGACATACCTGATAAGTCATATTACCCTGATGATGTATTCCCTAAGGGTGATCCTTCTTACCTTGGTGATTTGTGGCCTGATTCTGTTGAAGGGAATAAGATTTCTCAGTTTCCTGGTAGGACTAGGAAGGGGTCAAACAAGTTAGGTCGAGGGACATGAATTGTGGGATTCAAGGAAAGGGAGTCTCTCTCAAATTATTATAGTTCTAGTTGGATTAAGGATCTATGTTCCAATATGTTGGGTGATCGTTGGGATTTGTTGCCTACGTTAAGGGAATATAAGGGTAGGGGAAAGAGCCACTATCTTTTGAGATAAAGAAAGGTTGAGGTTCCTCCTGAGGGTTTTGTTTCAAGTGTTTTAGGGATTGATTCTCCGAGGGATCTTGGACATAATTATATCATGAGAAAATCATACTCACAACATGCACAAGAATGAGTTGTTCGAGAGATTCAATAAGGTCATAGGTGTCTTATCATCAAAGTACTTAGAGTAGATCAAAGACCCTAGGTGTGGTGATTAATGAATGGTTTTTTAGTGAACATCAAAGGACCAAACAATCTACACAAAGAGACCAACCCTATCCACAATAATAAAATTAGAGAAGTTTATCATTATACTCTTGCAAGAGATGATGGGTGGAGGTGTTTAATTACTTCTCTAAGGAAACATTTAAAGGTTGGGATTTTTCTCATGTCGACTTTGTTGTTATTTTAGGGAGTCTTATCATAGGATGGTAGTTCAAATTTTTCCTAACAAACTCATTTGTTGCTATTTTAGGTATGTGCATGTAACTTTACAGTAAGATCCCAACCCAATCTTCTAATGTTATGAATGTGTATGGATCCTACAAGGATAAGCAATAGTTTTGGGATAAGATTTTTTTCTTTCCAGGTCATTACAAAAGGTAGGGTTATTTTAGGAGGTGACTTAAATTTCTCTTTGATCATATCAAAGATTTATGGAGATTCTGTCAAAATGGATAGATTCGGTTGGTTTTTTCTACATCATTTGAAGCTCTCAAGGTTAGTGGATGTAGAGCTTATTGCACTTAGGCTCACATGGTGGAATAACGGGGCTAGGAGGGATATAGTATCTACAAGATTGGATTTTTTCTAGTGTCTCCTAACATCTTGCAGCAGATGGATAGATATTGGTCTTGGATCGAGGATGGAAGGATATTTCACCACAACCTGATTTTTCTTCAATGGAGCAAAATGAAGAAAAACTTTGGAGCCCATTTAAATTTACTCCAAGATGGCTTGAAGAGGAAGAATTTCAGGTGATACTTAGATATGAATGGAGGCCATTTGATCATAATATATTAGGGCCTTGGCCAGTGAATAGTTTCCCAAAGCTCTAAAAGTTGTTAAAGAAAAAGTAGTGGTTTGGGTTGGAGAGAAACATAGAACTAGAGATAGGCATCTTAAAGACATTAAGAAGGATATATGTGAGAGATTAAGAGGTAATACTTATGGGTTTTTTTGTGAGCATGATTTATTAAGATTCAAGGAGCATGAAACAAAAAAGAAGCTTTTGGATGAGAAGGAGGTTGAATGAAAACTAAAGAGCAAAGCTACTTGGCCAAAGCTTGGAGATGAGAACACCAAGCTCTTTCACCAGTGTGTCAATTATAGAAAGAGCATAAATATTATATTGGAGTTGAAGAATGATGAAGGGAAGGTTGTCAAAAGTTTCAGAGAGATAACTTACCTAGGAGTTAAACATTGTAGAGATCATTAAGGTTGCTTCCTTCTTCTTGAAGCTGGTGTTTCAAGAGGATAATAAGTGAATGTTTGAGGAGATTTCAAAGGATGAACTTATGATTGCTTTGACCTCATTTAAAAAATATAAAAATCCTGACTAGATGGATAGACAATAAAAATCTTCCTTGGTTTTTTTGATCTTTTGGGTGAGGACTTGTTAAGAGTGGTTGAAGAAGTTAGAACCACTAGTAAGGTCCTGGGTTCATTTAACTCCAACTTCATTTCCCTTGTACTTGAAGTGGACAAAACATCTTATTTTGATGAGTTTAGTCCCATTTCCTTATGAAATTGTGTATATAATATATCTCTAAGGTGATAATTGTGAGTTGGTTGAAAAAGTTACTCTTTGACATCATATCTCCTAAACAATTTAGGTTTTTAGAGGGAAGGCAAATACATGAGGCCATAGGGTCAACACAAGAGGGACTTCATTCTATTCAGGTGAAGAAATCTCCATGCATGATATTGTTAAAATTAGGTCTTTCAAAAGCACATGATAGATCTTGTTGGTTGTACTTGAGGATCTTGTTGATTCCCATTGGTTTTAATCTTCAGATTGTTAATTGGATCGTGGGTTATTTATCATCAATCTCTTTTCTTGTTCTTATCAATGGTGTTGCTTCTCCTTTTTTAAAGCCCACCAAAGGCTTGAGACAAGGTTGCCTCATGTCACCTTATTTATTCTTATTAATTGCTAAAGGACTTAGCATAATCATACATGAAGCCAAGAGATCTATGTGTACTAAGGGTATCAGAGTGGGATGGACATGGAATTGCACACTTGTACTCTTTGTAAATGATGTCTTACTATTGTCCAATGGATCTAATATAGAGGGGAGAAAGTTGAGGAAGATTTTGCAGCTCTATTACAAAGCTACATGTATGGAGATCAACCTAGACAAGTTTGTTGTTTGTTTCAATGAGGTCAATGAGGAGTTGAAAATGTTTATGGGTTAGTTTTTTCCATTTAAATCTTTGGAGATGGATGTTACACTAAAATATTTGGGATTTATATTGAAGCCCAATGGATATTGCAAAGAGAGATTGGAGTCGGATACTTGCTAAACTTGAGAAGAGAATTAATATTTGGTGTCATTAGTGGCTATATAAAGGTGGCAAATTAACACTTGTTAAGTCTATGTTGGAATCAATCCTTGTTTACTGGCACTCTTTGGCTCATACCCCAAAGGGGGTTTTGGAGAAGGTAAGAAATATATGCTTTAATTATTTAAGAAGGGGTCAACCAGATAAAAGTCGTTACCATTTGGCTAAGTAGAAATCCATTGCTAGCCTTAAGGGTTAAGGGGGTTGGGTCCTCAAACATATACATTTATTTGGAACTTCACTAGCTACCAAAAGCCTCTAGAATGTCATTACAAAGGACTTGTTATGGAAGAGAATCATCATGCAAAAGTATATTTCCTTTGGAACTTTGTTGAACTGGATTAGGTGTGAAAGGAAGAGTGTCAGGAATTTTTCCGGTCAATTGAAAGCATTGGTCCTCTCCTTTCCTATTATTATATCACATCTAGCCTGGAAGGTGGGTAATGGAAGATAGGTTAGATTAGTTGCATATGTCGTTATGAGTCATGGTAATGATATTTTCCTTCCAATTGAGTTAACTAATAGATTACAAGAATTGTGTTATTTCACATTAGATCAAGTAGTGGACATGGAATCTACCAAAGTTGGAAGACAAAATGTCTCTGGGTTCGGAGGGTCAACTCATTGGTACATGGAACGACTATCTGGATGACGTAAGGAGGATTCACATCAAAATCAAAGAGGTTGATTTACTAGGTTGGTATAACAACAAAAATAGGGTAAGTTATATTGCTAAATTAGGTTACAATGCTCTTTAGGAAGATGTTCATTAGGGAGGTACAATGGTGGTGGTCTAAATTTTGGTGTGTCAAGGTCTTGAAAAGGACTATTATTCATATGTGGCTTGCTTTGAATAATATGGTGTTAATCTAGGATTTGATGTAGAAAGGGCAAATTTAGGGTCCTAGTATCTATATACTTTGCAAGTGTGCTAAGGAAAGCATTACAGGCATGACCATACAATGTCCTTACATAGTTTTGATTTGGACAAAAATAACAGAGTAGTTAGGACTTCAAAATATTTGGACAAAGGTAAATATTAAGAATTGTCTAAAAGAATCATTTCAGAGCTAGGATATTAAGGATTTGAGGGCTATCCAATTCTTTATACTTTGGGGCATTTGGATTTCTCGAGATGCCCCACTCTTTGAGAATAGGAAATCCCTACTTTCTAGACCTTTGCTCAAATTTGTGGTATTTTGGAACATAACAAATTTCCTTGTCAGATAGGGGAGCTTTAGATTTCCAAAACATTTCCCTAAGAGTCCTTTGATGGCACTTGCTAAGGTCCTGAGAACACCAATAGCATGGGAGGAATCTTAGACTTTTCAAAGCCCGTCATCTCATTAGATTTAAAGCCTATCTTGGTAGTGGCTACACAAACAATGATAAGATGATGACAATTATATTCTTGATAATGGTTCTGTCAGACAAAGGTGTGCAAAGGCTTTAGGTATACAAAGACTCTTTATTGGTGATCAAGTGGATGAAAACTGAACAACTTATTTGTAATTTTTTTACTGCAAACCTGGGAAAATTTATTTAAGGAGAAGCAACAATTGTTTGAGGGGATCTACTTCACACATGTTTACCATGAACTAAACACAACAATTGATACACTCTCAAAACAAGCTTCGCAATTAGTATTAGGGTCCTTATGGCTAGAGGAAACAATCGATGAGATCTCTTTATAATCCACTCTCGCTTTATGATTTAGTTATGTCACTAGAATATATGAATGTATTTCCTATATTTTAGATGACATAAGGTTGTGGTGATCATTGATTTGGAGGATTTTAATACATCGATATTTAAAAATTGTGAAGTTTCTAGTTTTTTGGAATTGGGTGAAGGTGGTGACAATAATAAGAGGGGTTTGGTCATGGTTTTTTGGGGGCTTTTTGGCGGTCTCATATAATTTTTCTACTGGATATAATATACTCCATATAATTGTAACAGTGCTTGAGGCACCTGGAGGATGTGTTTTTATTCTCATTGGAATATAAAATGTGATTTTTTCCCTTGGAAAAGAAAGCTTCAAGGTGCAAAAATAATAATGTATAAAGTAGTGGAATGTCCTTGTAAATACTTAAAAACTTGAAAATCATGATTTGGAGTCTTTATGAGGCATGGGTATGCATTTTTTGTGAAATTGGTCAAATTATAGGTTACATTTAGTCCCTTTTTAGTAATCATGTTCATTTAGAATCAAAATACTCTTTGGATCTATTCATGGAATAGAAACTTATGGATAGATAAAGAAGAACATGATAGTCCTACACGATTTTTAGATCATGGATTGGGTTCATTTTCAACTCATGGCATGCATTTTTGTAAAGACAAAGTGTATTTTTTAGCACTATTAAAAAGAGTGAAAAACATTGGAAAATGGTATTTTGGAAGACCTGGATCTTACATGTGAAGACATAATGAGGAAATCACACTATGAGGGATTCTTAACCATGTTAAATACTATAGTCTAGTATAGTTATATTTCCACATGCGTGCATTTTTCTAGGGTCAATATGTATTTTACTAAAGCCATGTTGAATCAATATGCATTCACTGTAAAATAAAAGTAGTTTTAATATTTTGTAACAATAGAGGTACAAAGGTCTTAGAGGCTCACACAATCCCATCAAAAGAGGCAGAGATTTCCAAGCCTTGTATAGTTAATTGCCTCTAAGAAATATACATTATATTAAAAAATCCATATGCAAAAGAAAACATTTTTAACCCGCCCCCACCCCCCTAAAAAAAGAAAAGAAGAAAAAGAAAAGTTTATGATATGTTGCATGTGGAATGGATGCTAGTAATAAGTGTCAGAGGCCAAAGCAATACTTTTACCTCTTCAAAATTCTCAAATTTTTGTGGCAATATGGTTATGGTTGTTGCAAAATGCAAGTTGCAAGGGATCTCATTGAATGTGGTGAATTCAAATAATTAGATTTTGCCTCTCTATTGTTGACATAAACTAATTCTAATCCCTTCATTAAAAATCAACTTTTGGATTTTGCTAGTGTTTTGTACATCATTCAATGGCATATCACTAAGGTTATGCATATCATTTGCTAAGGTCTCGTATATCTTTTTATACACCATTGGAAGCTTGAAAGAAGACATGTTGGACAAACTGTATAAGTGAAAACATAACTCAAAAAATCCCCAAAAAATGAAAATAAAAATTTCAAATCTTGTCAATTAAAGTATTTTTCCATGGTTCCATAAGAGTGAATACAATTAGGGATCTATATGTTTTTCCTATGCCAAGAAATTACTATGAATATAACTATTTTCCAATGGCTATGCATGCACCATAATTCCTATAATTGGTTATGTGCCATAAATGCATGTGGTTTATTTACCAATAATCCAACTTTACACCATAAATACATCAATAAAATTAATTTATTTTACAATTTATTGAGGTGCATTAAGGAATTTTCAATATGCGACTTAAGAGTTTTCATGTGGAGTTAAGAATTTAAAGTGGTGTTTTTTTGGTTCAACTACCTTGCCTTAGAAGACATCTTTTGATAAAAATTATTGCATTTGCATGTAATTAGAGGAGTGAATTAGGGGGAGTCTAATGTTATGTTCACCCAAGGCAACTTAATATTTAGGAAGGGAAGATGCAATAGAGTCTAAAAATGGTCGAGTAGGACATGCGTAGGCGGAAGGTTGACATGGTTGAAATGCATACCACTAGATTAGACAAGGTGTCAAAAGAAATGAAGAGTTCCAATTGCTTTCCACATAGAAGTAACAAGCTATCTTGAGATTCTTTCTCCTGATGCTATAGGTCCAAGAGGTGCTTCCTAGCATCAAGAGAATGTTGGTCTTTGGCTTTGTTTACCTATACAGTTCTATGTTCAAAACCTTTAGTCTAGGTTTCCCACTCTAGAGCCGAAGAGGTTACCATGCCCATGGCTCCCTCTATATATTTCTCACATTGTTGGAGGCCCTTCTTCAACTCTCACATTTCCCCAAAGACATAATAACAACAACAACAATGAGCCATGGTGCCTAGCTTGATAAAGCTTGTTCTGCCTATGAGAACACCAAAATATCCTAACATATACCAAATTCTATTAAAAACTACAATCATCCGAGAGCCAGAGTCTTCCCACATGCATTCAACTAAAACACATAGCTCCAACTTGAGTCAATGAGAACTAACTTAATTCTCTTGATATCCCTAAATCTAACCACAAATTTCCATGTAAGATGGGATAGGCATTAACCCATAAACATAGCACCAAATCTCACACGGATGAGGATTGAATGAGATGGTAAAAAATAGTAAATACCATTGGTTGTATGAAATGAGAAGGAGGGGTGGAATGTCAAGGGAATTTAACCCTCCCTTCCCAATGTATGTAGATGATATGATAGGTGGAGGGGGGATTTCCCCTCTGTTGATTAAGGTTGGTTGTCATTGATGTCAACCCTTGAAGAAAGCCCGGTAGCACAAAGGTTTGGGTAATGGACCCAAGTTTGTTTGATGTAAATATGACTCATTATTGTCTTATCATGGTTGATAAGAAGTAAATAAGGATGGACTCCAAAGTGGTCCCCTTGTGGTGAAATCCCTCACAGGAAGATGCTTTGGGGAGTGAGAGAACCCATGCTTAATTGTGGAATAATTAGATGAAGGACAGTTAATTTGTCAGTGAAACTATCCTAGATGCATAGTTCTTGTCACGCCATTTCCGTTGGTATGACGAACGTCACATAATTCCTCACGGTTAGGGAGTTATGGCCATGAGAAGTTGGAGAACCCAGGTTTGGGCAATGGACACAAGTTTGTTTGATGGATAACGGTAGGAGTTTTGATATATTTTCAAGTAATACTATTTTATATGTATAGTACATATCATTCTATTTCTGGTGGTATGTTGAACATCACATAACTCCTCACGGTTTGAGAGTTATGACCTTACGAAGTTGGAGGACCCTTTTATGTCATCTAGAAGCCCCAAAAGGTCAAAGTAGTCAAAGTGGTTTAAGAGATTTTAGAAGGTAAATAATAAAGTGAAGTGATGAGTGTGCTATAATTCAAAGTGAATACAAAATAATTATTTAAATAATAAATGTAATGGAGAAATTAGAAGTGGGTTAACCCTAAAATAAAGAAAGCGGACAAAGTGACCTAGAAGATGTTTTTAAGGAAGCTACTTGGAGAGTATAAATAAGAGGCAGGGCTCTCTCATTTAACACACACTTGAGAATATTGAATATATATAGGTGTCTAAGGTAACCAAAGGATATCTAAGCTGAATTTCTGAGGGAAGGTGAAGAAAAGAAGGTTGGAATTCAAGGAAGGATAAATTCTTTTGATGATGCTTTCTAAGGTATGTTATTTACAGGTCATTTCACCATTTTCTAGAATGATTTAGACTATGAAATTGCTATGCCATTGAGGAAAAATATCCAAGTATCTGTGGTAAAAAATTCAGCTTGTGGGTCGTTGTATTTTTGGAGTAACACTCCATGGAAAATAAGGTTTGTGGCTAGTCTTGAAACTAGTCAAAAACAAGTGTTTCGGGTAAAAATGTCATAACTTCTTCATAACAGATCCAAATTCAGTAAGACAAAAAAATTTGGTTAGATTACAGTATTTAGTATGTTGTGTAATATTTTCAGATCGATTCAAGAAATATTCTGTGCGGGGAACACTCTACAAGGTCACTCTCTAGAATAAGTCAAAATTCAGCAAGGTATGTCATTTTTGTTATAACTCATTTTCTGAGAGGTTCCAAGTAGTGACACCTGGAGGAATTGTATAAAACACACTGAAGAACAATGTGTATCAGTTTCATATCTTTATTCATAACAGGTACAAAGTTATGATCATTTCAAGTTAGGGTTGTTGACTAATCTAAAACTAGTCATGTGAGACTAAATAAAAGTTTGATGAAGATGCTAGTCTCTTGTTGTCAAAGTTAAGGAAGGTTTGTAGGTATGTGATCATATACACCAGGTCTATTACAAAATTACAAATCATATTTGGATGATGAAATTGATGAGGTCTTTTGGTTAAGGTACATGTTGGGTTCATGGTTGAGACAAGTAGTTGATGAGTTGACACATACATGAGGTGTATAGTTGATGATGTTGGTACATATTGATGAGTCATAGTTGATGAGTAGTTTACACATGATTGGTACATACTTGGTACATGGTTGGATGCACTTGTTTATGGTACAGGTTTATTACAGGTTGTTTGGTGTAGGTTGGTGCATGGTTGATGCACTTGTTTATAGTACAGGTTGATTACATGTTGATGTACAAGTTGATGCATGGTTCATATTTATTGGTACATGTTTATAGCGGTATATCTCACAGTGATAGTGTGACAGTGGTTCGATCATTCTACTTCTACTTCAAGGTGGTTGGACAAGGCAAGGACAGGTGGTTGTATCCACCTTCCGATTGTAGCCGGAGAACATAGGGGGTTGTAGCCTCCTTCTGGTTGTCGCTAGAAAATTGGGGAGATGGAGCTTCCCTCAGGTTGTAGCCTGAGAAACTAGGGGGTTGGAGCCTCCTTTTGGTTGCAGCTGGAAAAAAAAGGAAGTTGGTGCTTCCAATGAATGTAATTATTCAAGACATATAAGATAAATCATTCTGTGGTTTTCTCCCACTTTGGGTTTCCACGTAAAACACTGGTGTACTATGTATGTGTATGATTGTTCATTTGTTCATTGCTTATTTACTCTGCATTTTTTGGATAATAATGATACATTGATATAACACTTGGATTATATGGTTAAAAGAGATTCAATTGCTCTATTACTGATTCACCCCCCCTTCTCAGTAATCCAACAATTGGTATCAAAGCAGGTTCCTTCAAAAATCAATTTAACCAGTGAAAGGTAGATCATGAAGATCAACAACTTGTATAAAAATGGAATACCATAGTTTGATGGATAGAAGTATGCTTTTTGGAGCATAAGGATGAAGACATATATACAAGCACAGGGATTTCAAGTTTGACAATCAATTGTAGATGGATACACAGCACCAACAGTTCCACCAACAACTGACAAAGAAGTGAAACTTGGTGAGAATAATTCCAAAGCCAAAAATGCACTTTTGAATGGTCTCAGTGATACGGTATTCACCAAAGTTGCACATTGTAAATCCGCTAAAGAGATTTGGGACAAGCTTCGAAAGATTTATGAAGGAGATACAAAGGTCAAAGCAACAAAGCTTCAAACTTACAAAGGTTAGTTCGAACAACTAAAAATGAAGGAAGATGAAAATATTGCAACGTACTTCTTACGAGTCGATGAAACAGTGAATGCAATCATAGGTTTGGGAGAAGAAATCGAAGAATCTGTAATTGTTCAAAAGGTACTAAGATCTCTTCCTACGAGATTCAACCCTAGGATATCAGCACTAGAAGAAATATCGGATCTAAACTCAACAAGCATGGACTAACTGCATGGAATCTTCACACCATGTGAAATGAGAACTGAATAGGAAAATCCAAATGCTAAAGAAGCAGCCTTCAAAGCATCCAAAATATTAAAGCAAAATAAACAACAACAAGAAGAATATAGCAGCAACAGTGACGTCTCGGAAGATGATGAAGAAGTGGCCAACTTCGTTAAAAGACTGAACAATGGAACTAACGGCAGGTATAGAGGTAAGATTCATTTAATTTGTTTTAATTGTGATGGTATTGGTCATTTTGCTAACAAATGTTCTCATAAGAAAAAGAGAAATGATGAAGGTTACTCAAAAGACAAACACACATATAAAGACAAAAGAACTACAAAGAAAGTTTTCAAAATTAACTTATGCACCAAAGAAGACAACTCATCATCAGATGAAGATGAAGTCAATAACAGTGAGACAGGAAGAGTTCTATTAATGGCAGTAAAAGACTTTGACAAAGAAGACTCTGAAGAAGAATATGAAGAAGTCGAAGAAGGATATGAAGAAGTTGAAGAAGAAATTAAAGAGGCAGAAGTTGACTATCGAGAAGAATTAATGTGTGCCATAGAAGTTATCAGAAGAGAAAAGAAGAAAAACAAGAAACTACAAGCAGAACTAGACAAGAAAAAAGACACTCGAGAACTAGAACAATTGATCACAAAATTGAAGGTTCAAATAGAAGAAGATAAAAGAATTGAAGAAGCACTCAAAAGAACAACTAAAAGAAAATGACAAGATCATTGGAATCTTGGAAGCAGAGATTGTCACACTAAGAAAGGATATTCAAAATAAAAATATGTAGAATAGATCAAAAGTTTTGGATGACATTATCAGCACTCAAAAATCTCATCTTGACAAGTCCAGACTTGGATACAATCAGATAGAAAAAGGATCAAGCCCCAAAACAATAGAGCAAGAAGCAAATCCAAAAAGCTATGCTAAAACAATCAAAGGGGATAGGAAGATATACAAGGAAGATTACAAGGACACTCCTCCATTAAGAAGATTTAGATTTCAAAGTCAACAACAGACAGATAGGCCTCAAGAAGAAGAAGAATTCATAAGAGCACCTTCTTTCAAAAGATCTTCAACTCCTAGGTATCAAACTATATTTTTTGGTTTATGTTATGCATGTAATAATTTTGGACATAAAGTTGTGAATTGCAAAGCTAACAACAAGAACAATAACAACTTTGAGAGTCATACACAAAGGGGTTATTCAAGAAGACCTAGTGAAACACAAAGAAGAGGTTACAATAAGTTTGAATCTTTGAGCACTGAAGTGGAATATTACAAATGTAACAATTTTGGGCACATCGCCAAAGATTGCAGAATGACAGTCCCTACTAAAGAACCTCAACAGAATAACAATAGTCTCAGAAAATGACATGGATACAAAAACAAGATTAATATAGCAATGAAGAATGCACAATCTCTCTACAAGCTAAGCAGAAGAAATACGGTTGGTATGTTGACAGTGGGTGTTCAAAACACATGACAGGTGATAGAGACAAATTTCTTACATTACGAAAGGAAATAAATGGGTCAATCTCCTTCGGAAATGATAATTCAACCAAAAGCATTGGAGAAGGCACAGTCCGAATTGGGAACAAGAATGAAAATGCACAAAATGTTCTATTGGTAGAAGATATGAAACATAATCTTCTAAGTGTGAGTCAAATGTGTGACCAAGGTCATAAAGTTACTTTCGATTCACAAAAGTGTGAGATAAGAAGAGAAGGTTCAGGTAAATTGGTCGGTACAGCTGCAAGAACTTCAAACAACATATATGTGTTAAGCAAAATTGGAAATGAAAAGTGTTGTCTAGGAAAGGAAGATGAAAATTGGCTATGGCACAGAAGAATGGGTCACATGCATTTTGATAATCTTGTCAAAGTCAACAAAAGAGAAGCAGTCAGAGAAATGCCCCAGATCGCGAAACCAACCAACACTTTATGCAAGCATTGTCAACAAGGAAAGCAAACAAAGACCAGGTTCAAATCAAAGGAATATTCAACAACAAGACCACTGGAAATTGTGCATACTGATCTAGTTGGACCAACTACAACAAAGGGCTTAAAAGGTGAAAGATACTTTATGTTATTAGTTGATGATTATACAAGAATGACTGTAGTTTGTTTTCTCAAGAACAAGTCAGAAGCTTTTGAAAACTTCAAGATCTACAAGGAAATGGTTGAAAATGAGATGGATTCAAGAATCAAATGTTTGAGATCTGATAATGGAGGAGAGTTCACTTCAAATGAATTTATGGACTACTGCAATAGTCATGGAATAAAAAGGCATTTCTCTGTTGCTAGGACACCTCAACATAATGGAGTTGTTGAAAGAAAGAACATGACAGTACAGAAAATGGCTCGAACAATGTTAATGGATTCCAAATTGACAAATATATTTTGGACACAGGTAGTGCATACAACAGTTCACATTCAAAACAGAGTAATGCTCATAAACAACACTGATAAAACTCTCTACGAGCTATGGAAAGGAAGACCAACAAATGTGAAGCACTTCAAAGTTTTTGGAAGCAAATGCTACATCAAAAGAGAAGATGGCAGAATGAGAAAGTTTGACTCTCGTGTGGACAAAGGAGTACTTGTTGGTTACTCAAGTACAAGGAAAGCATACAAGTGTTACAATCTAAGATTGAACAAAGTTGTGGAAAGCATCAATGTAACAATTGATGAAACAGGCAAACCATAATCAAAGGAAGAAGAAAATAAATCAATGGAACAATTTTTCGAAGAAGAAGCAGAAGATGAAGTAGAAGAGGAAGATGAAGAAAATCCGACAGAAATAGAAGAGCAAGTTCAACAAGTATCTCCAAAGACACCTAGCAGACAAGTATAGAAGAATCATCATTCAGATCAAATAATTGGAAACAAAGATGCAGGAGTTGGGACTAGAAGAAAAATCTGTTCACCAGAACAAACACACCTAGCATTCTTATCTACAATTGAACCAAATTGTTTTGAAGAAGCCAACAAAGATGACTTTTGGAATAAGGCCATGAATGAATAATTGGATCAAATAGAGAAAAATGACACTTGTGAATTGGTTCCAAGACCAAAGAATAAGAATGTGATTGGCACAAAGTGGGTCTTCAAGAATAAGTTGAATGAAGATGGACAGGTTACAGGGAACAAAGCTAGATTGGTATGTAAAGGATATGCACAGATTGAAGGAATCGACTTTGAAGAGACATTTGCCCCAGTTGCCAGAATGGAAGCAATCTGTTTGCTTTTAGCTTATGCATGCTCCAAAAATATTGAAGTGTATCAGATGGACGTAAAATCAACTTTTCTGAATGGGGAACTTGAAGAAAAAGTCTACATTGAACAACCAGAAGGATTTCAGTTGTTAGAGAACGCAGATTATGTGTGTAAATTAAAGAAGACCTTGTATGGTCTAAAATAGGCTCCTAGAGCATGGTACTCTAGACTAGATAAGTATCTACAACAGACAGAGTTCAGAAAAGGAAGTGCAGACATCAACCGCTACATCAAGGTAAGTCAAGGTAATATTTTATTAGTTGAAGTTTATGTTGATGATATTATTTTGGTAGTGATGATGATAGGTTAAGCCAGAAATTTACAAAAGATATGCATAATGAATTTGAAATGTCGTTACTTGGAGAACTATCTTTCTTTCTAGGACTTCAGATACATCAAAGCAACCAAGGAATTTTTATTTCTCAAACCAAGTATATCAGAGAAATGCTAAAGAGGTTCGGAATGGAAGATTGCAAACCAGTTATCACTCCCATGCAAACCAGTTGCAAGTTGAACAAAGATGATGATTCGAAGTCTGTAAATTAGAGACAATATAGGTCAATGATTGACAACGTACTATATGTGACAACATCCAGACCAAATGTAATGTATGCAGTTGGACAGGTGGCATGATTTCAAGCAGCACCAAAGGAATCACATGTATTAGCAGTGAAAAGGATTTTCAGATATCTTAAAGGAACATAAGAGTTTGGATTATGATATCCAAAAGGAAATGATCTATCACTTATTGCCTACACAGATGCAGATTGGGCAAGTTGTATTGATGATCAACGAAGAACCAGTGGAGCAATGTTCTACTTGGGTGAGTGCTTAGTATCATGGCTAAGCAATAAACAATCATCAATATCTTTATCTACAATTGAGACAGAGTATATTGCAACAACAACATGTTGTACATAGGTTCTTTGGATGAAACAAACTCTGACAGATATACAAGTTGAGTACGATCAGCCCATTCGAATATATTGTGATAATACAAGCACCATTAATATCTTAAAGAACCCCATAATGCACTCCAAGATGAACCACTTTCCAATCAAGTATCGCTTTCTATGGGAGCAGGTTGCAGAAAAGAACATCAGAGTTGAGTATGTGGGCACAAAAGAATAAGTGGCAGACATCTTTACAAAACCACTTCCACGGGAAGCCTTTCAGTATCTTTGCCAGATACTTGGAGTTGTTTCTACTCCAAAATGAATGCTTTTGAATGCTTATCTTATATGTCTTAGATGTACATGAGGAAGCACCATAAGAGGACAGTTCAGTTAGAGGGCAGCAGCCCCAGATGAAAAGATACCTTTGCCATTGAAGACAAAGGGGGAGAGATTTATCAGATGCAAAGGACAGAGGCATGATTCCAGGGGGAGCAATGGTCACAGACATGCAGAGGATAAAAGCATGGTTCTAGGGGGAGAATGATTGATATGACTTCAGTATTGCATCAAAGTGTTGCCATCAATGCCAAAGGGGGAGATTGTTGATTAAGGTTGGTTGTCATTGATGTCAACCCTTGAAGAAAGCCCAGTAGCACAAAGGTTTGGGTAATGGACCCAAGTTTGTTTGATGTAAATATGACTCATTATTGTCTTGTCATGGTTGATAAGAAGTAAAGATGGATGAACTCCAAAGTGGTCCCCTTATGGTGAAAGCCCTGATGGGAAGACGCTTTGCAGAGTGAGAGAACCCATGCTTAATTGTGGAATAATGAGATGAAGGAAAATGAATTTGTCAGTGAAACTATCTTAGATGCATAGTTCTTGTCACGCCATTTCCGGTGGTATGTGGAATGTCACATAAATCCTCACAATTAGAGAGTTATGGCCATGAGAAGTTGGAGAACCGAGGTTTGGGTAATGGACCCAAGTTTGTTTGATGGATAACAGTATGAGTTTTGATATATTTTCAAGTAATACTATTCTATATGGATAGTACATATCATTCCATTTCTGGTGGTATGTGAAACATCACATAACTCCTCACGGTTTGAGAGTTATGACCTTACGAAGTTGGATGACCCTCTTATGTCATCTAGAAGCCCCAAAAGGTCAAAGTAGTCAAAGTGGTTTAAGAGATTTTAGAAGGTAAATAACAAAGTGAAGTGATTAGTGTACTATAATTCAAAGTGAATACAAAATAAATTATTTAAATAATAAATTTAATGGAGAAATTAGAAGTGGGTTAACCCTAAGATAAGGAAAGTGGGCAAAGTGACCTAGAAGATGTTTTTAAGGAAGCTACTTGGAGAGTATAAATAAGAGACAAGACTCTCTCATTTAAGACACACTTGAGCATATTGAATACCTATAGGTGTCTGAGGTAACCAAAGGATATCTAAGCCGAATTTCTGAGGGAAGGTGAAGAAAAGAAGGCCGGAATTCAAGGAAGGATAAATTCTTTTGATGATGCTTTCTAAGGTATGTTATTTACAGGTCATCTCACAATTTTCGCAATAACTTTTTTTCTAGAATGATCCAGACCGTGAAATTTCTATTCCATTGAGAAAACATTTCCAAGTATCCGTGGTAAAAAATTCAACTTGTGGGTCGTTGTATTTTTGGAGTTACACTCCGTGGAAAATAGGGTTTGTGGCTAGTCCTGAAACTAGTCAAAAATTGGTGTTTCGGTTAAAAACATCATAACTTCTTCATAACAGATCCAAATTCAGTAAGACCAAATGTGTTGGTTAGAGTATAGTCTGTAGTATGTTGTGTAACAGTTTCAGATCAATTCAATAAATATTCTGTGTGGGGCACTCTCTACAAGGTCGCTCTCTAGAATAAGTCAGAATTCAACAAGGTATGCCATTTTTGTTATAACTCATTTTAGGAGAAGTTTCAAGTAGTGACATCTCGAATAATTGCATAAAACACATTGAATAACATTGTGTATCAGTTTCAGATCTTTATTCATTACAGATACAAAGTTATGATCATTTCAAGTTAGGGTTGTTGACTAATCAAAAACTAGTCATGTGAGACTAAAGAAAAGTTTGATGAAGATGCTAGTCTTTTGTTGTCAAAGTTAATGAAGGTTTGCAGATATGTGATCATATACACCAGGTCTATTACAAAGTTACAAATCACATTTGGATGATGAAATTGATTAGGGCTTTTGGTTAAGGTACATGTTGGGTACATGGTTGAGACAAGTAGTTGATGAGTTGACACATATATGAGGTGTATAGTTGATGATGTTGGTACACATTGATGAGTCATAGTTGATGAATAGTTGACATATGATTGACACATACTTGGTACATGGTTGGATGCACTTGTTTATGGTACAGGTTGATTACAGGTTGTTTGGTGTAGGTTGGTGCATGGTTGATGCACTTGTTTATGGTACAAGTTGATTAAAGGTTGAGGTACAGATTGATGCATGGTTGATGCATGGTTTAGATTAATCGGTATAGGTTTACATTGGTATATCTCACAGTGATAATGTGACAGTGGTTCCATCATTCTACTTCTACTTCAAGGCGATTGGACGGGGCAAGGACAAGTGGTTGTAGCCGGAGAACATAGGGGGTTGTAGCCTCCTTCTGGTTGTAGCCAGAGAATTGGGGAGTTGGAGCTTCCCTTAGGTTGTAGCCTGAGAAACTAGGGGGTTGGAGCCTCCTTCCAGTTGCCGCTGGAAAAAAAAGAAGTTGGTGCTTCCAATGAATGTAACTATTCAAGACATATAAGATAAAGCATTCCGTGGTTTTCTTTCACTTTGGGTTTCCACGTAAAACACTGGTGTACCGTGTATGTGTATGATTGTTCATTTGTTCATTGCTTATTTACTCTGTAGTTATTGGATGATAATGATACATTGATATGACACTTGGATTATATGGTTAAAAATGATTCAATTTCTCTATTACTGATTCACCCCCCCTTCTTAGTAATCCAACTCCCTCCTTAATTCTCGTGTAATAAGTCGTCTTCTTCCAAAATAACTCCTAAGTTGGCAAGTCTCTTTGTATCAACATTGGGGTCCCTCTTGACCTAGAAAAAAGAAACTCCGTGGAAGCCCCATGTTAGGGAGATTGCTCTATGAATGAGTCTTGATACTCTCACTTTTGAGGCTGGCTTGCCCACTAAAAATGATCAAAGTGATCAAATGATAATGATCAAATCCACTATAATTGTTACCTTAATCCTTTATCATAAAGAATACTCGATAGAAAACAAGGGCCTTTGATTACTTTTTCATTAATGAGCTCAAATAAGATCCCCATAAATGCCTCCCTATATATTTTGTTGTTTTTATTATTATAATTTTGACTATTACTATAATCATTTTTTGTTTTTTTTGATGTTATGAACCTTCTTGTTTTTACCATTATATTACATTGCACATTTCTATTATTATACCTGCCGATAGACATGGTATATAGCTTTGAGTTAGGCTTGACTTTCTATTAGTTCATGGTTGACCAAAAAATATACACCCCTTTTTCTAAAGTTTTAAAAAATAATGATTTGTTTTAAATTTCAAATCTCATTTATTTGAGATGTTATTGGCCAAAGACTTTGAAGTCTTATTGCTGCCTTCACTCCCCCCAATGTTATTGTAATAAATATTTCTGTCATCTAGTCATTTCATGCCTGCTCCTTCTCCCCCCCTCTCCTTCTCTCCCTCTCTCCTTAAACAATACTTTCATTATTATATTCGGCAGGTCTATGCTACTTAGTAGCCTTGTTCATATTGAGTTATGAAGTATATCAACTCAATTTTGTCACTCTAATAATTTATATATATAATGATTTTGTAATAATTTAAGTTAATTTACTTGCAATAACATAATTGTTTTATTTTATATTAAAATGCAATAGAGAGTAGTGTATGGTCTCACATATGAGACTAATGTTAGATGTTACTAGAAAGTACATGATCCCATTGGAGGTAACCTTAGATATGACCAGAAGAGATACTGACTTTTTTGTAGATACTATCTAGGTTGAAATTGTGTTTTGGTCTTGGAGGAAGACCTAAAATTGCTTCTGATTGGCTAAGAGTTTGTCTTCCTCAAACATAAGGAAACAAGTTAACGACCCAAGATCCAAAGGCCTCTACCAAGGGTGACAGTTTGCCCCCTTATGCACTATAAGTGGGTCATTTTAGATGGCATGATTTTCCTTGAATAATGGTGCTCACTTAGCTTGCATTTGTAGATAACAACAAATGATGTCTTTCCTCACCAACAATTGACAACTGGATATAGATATATTTTGCGATCTTCTAATAAACAAAAACAAAACAAAACATTTCAATTTATATATACAATTAATTTTACAATATAGGTAACATTGAGAAACAACTATATAATCTTCCATGTTATCTCACATGATTGTGATATTCAATATGTAGGCATCTATAAGATAGGTCACGACCAAGTGAGACACCAAATTGGTGTACAAGACCCCCTTGTTTGTGGGACAAGGAACTCCTTCAGCATAGAGATTTGACTGCCAAAATCTATGGAGGTATACATACCCTACCCTCTTTAAATTTGAAGTTGTAATTTCTTAAAAAAAAATACATATTCTTAACCATTAAAATCACTCAAAATATTATTATTATTTTTAAGTTAATAAAATTTTCATTAAAACAAAACCAAACTATAAATTCTTCTTATGTGACTTCCTGCACTAATCATAAACACAGATGATTTCCGTGGCAAGAGTCTGCCGCACCCAGTTGTAGAGCTCTCGAAAACATCCTTCTCTACAAGATTTCCTGTTATTACAGAGGCAGTTTATACTCATTGGCCGATTACCCGCCAACCTTAAAAAACAAAATAAAAACAGAACAAATTAAATCTAAATAATTTTAGAATATAAATAACAGTAATAAACAACTAATCTTTCATGTTATCCCACATTGGTCCGAAATAAATATTTATACACAGAAGTCTCCGGCTTGTAAGCACATCAACAACGACAATACAATTATTATTAATTTTAAGTTAGTGGGTTTTTCATTTAAAAAATACCCACCATGCTATCAATCCTTGCGCGCCACGCTTTGCCTGCATTAATCACAAACACAGACGATTTCCGTTGCAGAGAGTCTGCTGCAACCAGTTGCAGAGCCCTCAAGGACATTCTTCTCTGAAAGATTTCATGCTGTTACAGAGGCAGTTTATATCCATTAGTCAATTAACCGCCAATACTTGTTTATATAATTATACCTGTATTAACCGGAATTAAACCAAGAGGCGAGGTAAGTAAACCATGCATCATGCCTATCATTGTTCGAATCTGTTTTATTTTTGGTTCCTAAATTTAGTTTTACTTCCCAGTGTTTGGGCACCTTACATATGCTCATGGGTTTTAGAATTGCGGACCCAAAACCCTGAAAAGTTTGAATTTGTAGATTGTTTTTGGGCATCCATGGCCTGCTGTTTTTTGATGTAGAATTCATCGAGGGACGTTCTTAGTTGAATTTTGAGACTACCAATTTGAATTGTTCTCAGAATGAAGGGCAAAATACATCGCAGAGGGAGACGAGCTCAGTCCAAGCATTTAAGCCCTTCTGATGGCTCTGAGACTCAACTCATCGAATCATCTCTTATTGGTAAGAGGGCTTTGTTTACAATACAGCTAAGCTATTTAGGCAAAGGAGTATAAGTAATGGTGAGGCATGTGCAATTTCCAGATGATTTTGGCAGAATAGTTAACTCTTAGTTACCTCTCAGACCTCAGCATGTAAGCTGAGGAGTCCATTTTATGCAGTCCAGCCCTCGAGGCTTCTTCCTCAAAGCAATTCAAAAGTAAATCAGAGGTTTAATAAAAGTAAACTATACCTTCTCAAGCTCCCATGTTACTTAAGGTCCGAAGCCATATCTTGTAAAACTCCCATTTTATTTAATGTCTCAATTTCCCTTCCTACCAGTTAGATTTGTCCAATGCATCAGCCCCAATAAATCTATTTTTTCTTTAGACAAGATTACAAAGGAAGCCTTGACATTTTAAGCTCCCGAGGCCGTGGACACCCTGGTTTCCTGGACCCAGTGTAGGGGCCGAATGATTTAAGTCTCTTTTATGTTGCTTTCTATATCGGGCAAATGCTTTTAAGCTCTCTGTTTTGTGTGTGTGTGTTTTAATATCAGCTGAATGTTTTAAGGTTTCTGTCATGCTTGTTTTGTATGTTGATCCACTGCATTCAGGCTTCTGAAAGTAATGCGACTTGATGAAGGCTAAAATAGCAAACATTGTTTGATGAGACCACCCAAATAAATCTGAATCCTGTTGTGTCCTAGCATCTTGGGGTGTTGCTATAAGCTATGTGAGGATATCTTGTATTCCTTGGCCAATCTTATGCTTGTTTCTGGGTGATGAAGTAATAGCTGAACCATAGTTGTTTCCGGTGATGAAATAATAGCTGAACCGTTAGAAGCTTTGTTTTCAAGTTGTTAATTTGGGAGGTGATGCGGATGTGATAAAAATTAAAACGAATTTTCATTGATTCAGGAGGAAACTCAGAGGAAAATGATGGAAGGAACACTCTACCATTTGAAAGTACACTGGTGCTTGAAAACACTGTGCCGCTTGAAAATACTTCAGTTCTTGAAAACACTCAGATGCTTGAAAATACAGTGCCTCTCGAGGACACTGTGCCACTTGAAACACAGTTGTTGGGGGAGGAGAAAAATAAAGAAGAAAAAGGATTGTTATTAGAAGAGAGTGATCGAGATAACGAGACTGAAAATACAGTCGATGTTGATAATTTAGAAGGCTACACAGAGGCAAAGACTCAATTATTAGAAGATTTCCAAGAAGATAATGCCATTGACAGTTCAAGCGATAAGAAGGATCTTGATGTAGTAGTTGACAGTGATGATGGAGGTGGTGGGAACACTGAACTTTTGAGTGAAGACGAAGATGCATCTGATGGCAGGTCTAGTCCTTGCAGAGTGGATGAATTGAAAGGCAATCAGTTTCCAGTGGAAACTTTTCCATCTCCTAATTTTCTTCGTGGGAAAGAAACCTCTCAGATTCATTCCACTGACATAGGAAAGAGGTCTTCGTTCAACAGTATCGATTCACGTCATCAACATGAGCAGCAAACTGTAGTGGACTCAGATGCTTCAACTGAAGATGAAAGTGATGTGAGTGAGCCCCAAAAATCTGGAGATTTCAATCTAGATGATTCTGTTCATGCCATCAGTCACGATCAAAGATCTGCACAAGGTAGTTGATTGCACTGAGAGGCGCTTTGTGCTTTTTACAGTCCAGGTAGATGTGTCACGTCTGTAATGCTTATGTGGCACATGTTGGTTAAAAAGGTTTTAAAATCTAAAAAGAATTATAATAAAAAATGAAAGTATTTAAAGTTGATTTGAAAAATTAAAAATTAAATAGTATATACCAGATTAGATCCACCTTAACCCAGGATCTATCAAGTGTTGAGAGGGATAAAATCCCTTGAGTTGCAAACCTTTCCTCAAATTTTTGTACTCTAAAAATGGTTTACACTTCGAGGGATTTGATCCCTATTGTGATAGATCCAGGGTTAAGATGGATCTAGGTTGGTTTATCTTCTTGTATATTTGATTTGAACATGATGTGCTGATTCCTTCCATGCTGCATTTATTCTTTGCAAAATATAGTTTCATTCTACACTCCAGAGTTGGTGAAATTATTCTGTCTCAAGCAAGTTCCACTGACATAATTGAAATGACAATACAGGTGTTCTTCCTCACACATCGAGGAGAGCTCCATCAACGATAAAGTTAAGCCAAGAAGATTCCAAGGTTAATAAGCAGCTGGAAAACATGAGGGTTGTGTACCAGAATCCTGATCCAAAGAGCACAAAAGATGGCCATAAATCGAAGCAGGATTTATCTGATGGTCTGAAAAGTCCCAGATCCTTTCAGAGTGTTGGTATAGGCCAGAAGTTAGAAATGGGTGTCACTCCTATCAGTATGACCAGGGCAAGTATTGGTGATTCTAGTGACCTTTCCTTAACTCCCACATCTGGACCTAGAAGCATTGCTTCTGTTCGAGTTGCATCTTTGCGTGCATCTGGAATGCGTGCTTCAAGGATGCTATCTACAACGAAGGAAGTAACTTCTGTGAAAGATGCCAAAAATGATGCTGTTGGAAAACATGATTCCAGTAGCATGCCTCAATCTGTTCTAGTTGCTAGAGATAAAATAGGCCACCTGCCTGGGGATAAGCCTTCATTGAAGTACAAGCCCCGGAAAGCCACAGAACCAAATGAGGCAGATGATCTTAAAGAAACTGCAAATGTATACTATGAAGGACGTTCAGACATTGTACAGTCTGCTCAATTGAGAGCTGAAAATCTGACAGCAAGGAAACTTTTCTACACTGAACCTATGGAAGTTGATAAACCTAAACCCAGTGATGGACTCGATGAAGATGATGAAAGAAGGTACAGGGACAACAAGGAGGAAGGTGATGAACCGAGAGCATTAGGCAGAAATGCACAAGATGAAGAAAGGGCCATTGGTGGTAATGGTGAAAGTGAGAAACTGGGAGCCCAGGTTGGTGACAAGGAAGATGCTGAACTGAGTGCGAGAGTCAAGAACGACAAAGGTGGCATTCCCAAAGAAAAAGAGAATTCCGACATTGCAAATACAAAGAAGCTTAATCCAGCAGGACAATATGATCTTGGGTTTAATAAAAAATCACATAATTGCCCTATCTCTTCTGGTTTAAACTATCTTGATTCTCAGGAACCAGGTGAACAATCCCAAGCTGATGCACTGAATATGGTTGACAAATTGGTATGGCTCAATACAAATGGGTTGTCCCAAGAACTTGAGCCTGAAAAGTTGACTGAAATGACATACCATAGGCCTCCAATTGCAAGGGGAACTCAAAATCTTGCTCACTTGGTGGAATGCAAAAGTCCAAAGGAAAAAATTGGAGTTTTTGACTGGGTTGACAGCCAACACGATGAAGGTGGGCGCCAGTTTTTTCGTAAGAATGGCTTGGCTGTTCTGTCATCTAGAACTGGGGAGGATAAAGTCAAAACAGAATCCAAGCAAATCAGCCGAAGATCTTATAAGGGTAAGAAGGATGCTTCAGTCCCAAATAGTAAGGACGTAAAGATTGGAAAAGACAAAAGCAAACTTTTGTCGCAGGGCTTGCTAAAGCTAGCTAACTCACCTGGTTTAGATTCTAACATGACCATCGCTTCTGATGTGCTACATGGACAAGAAATTAAAGTGGGGACCAAAGTTCAGGGAGCAAAGGCTACCTTAGCAAAAGGGGTGAGCAAGTCAGAATCTGCTAAGGTCTCCAGGCGTTCAAAGAGGTTACAACTGGGTGAGGAACAGGATCTTCACAGAAACCTGAATATCGTTTCTGATAAACAAAATGCCAGAGGTGAGAAATTGCCCTTGAATTTAGGAGAAGTTTCTGAACAGCAGATGAAAAAAAGTCCTATTTGCAGAGAGTCATCAAGCATGTCTGATATTGACAATGATGCTGAATTGGCTGCTGAAGCGATGCAGTCAATGCCGTCAGAGATTCCCCTTAATCAAGCAACTGAGGAAAACACACATATAGTGGAACAAAAAGGCCGTACCAAATCTGGGGAATCCAGAAAGAGGAAGACTAGAATATCCGGTGTGTTTAAAAAGGGGACATTACCAAATACTGACCCTGAAAATGGTGAAACAATTGCAAAACAAGTGAAGGCCAGTAGTAGTTTGGCTGCTCAGGGAAAAAACAGGAAAGTCCATTGGGCAGAAGATGAAGGACAAGTCCAACAGAAGGGTGAGAGAAGGAAACAAGGAATACCAAGAATTTCCAGACAACATGGAAAAGAGAAAGTTGAATCCAAGGGTTCTGAAATTAATGAAGAGAACCAAGATATGCTTCAGAACTTCGCAAAGGTTGTTAGGAGGAAAAGAGAAGGGGCAAATGTGGAGGTCACATCAACACCAGCTGGAGAACTTCAGTCAGCTGGAGCAGGCACAGAAGTGGGATGCTCTACTAGGCGAATGAGGAATATGAACCCAGGGGAAATGCATGGAACAAAAATTAGTTCAGGAAGTTCTGAAGCAAAAAATGATGAAGAGGGGGATATACAGAAGGGTTCTCTAAATGCTTTCAAGAAAAAAAGGAGATTGGAAACTGATCACTTATCAAAATCATCTGGAGAAATACAACCAGCCCGGGCAGCGTTGGAAGGGATGCAGTCAAAGGCTGGGACATTGGCAAGACATTCAGCTAGACAAAGAAATCAAAAGCAAATGGAGAGGCAGAACCTTGAAGCACAGAGAGATTCAAAGAGTCCCAATATGAAAGAAGAGGCTCAGGATTTGTTAAAGTCAAAGAATGCAGAAAAGATTGTTGGGAGAAAAAGAAAGCAGGCAGATGTAGAAGATATATCACACAAGGTAAGCAATTCTCGGAGTACCGATCAGTCATCAAAATCAATAGTACCTGGAGAAGGTGACTCAACTGGAGCAGATGGGGAAGGGACATTCCCAAAAGTAGGAGAAGTAGCAATTCACTTAACCAGACAAACGAAGAATCTGCTTGATAAACAAACTGGTTCCAAGAACCCTGCAATCCAAGATGAGAGCATAGATATGTTGTGGGGCACTGCAAAGGCTGTCAGGAGTAAAAGAAGCGAGAAAAATAAACTTGAGAATTACTGCAAGCCAATATCAGTGGGAGAGGATTTGCCTGCTGGAGCAGGTGAAGAAGTCATGCATGAGAAAGTACAAGATGCAGCTGTACGTATTACCAGGCAATCTATGCGCAACTTGGGGGCAGATGTGAATTCTGCTATTTGTGCATCAACTGACATTGAGAGAGATAACTCTGTCCTTAAGCACACAGTTACAGAATCAAGGTCTCAAAAACAAAAATCTGGGAGAAGAAAGACAACTTCTGCTACTCCAAATAGGGAAAAACTCACAGATGGTGCTAGTTTAATAAGTCCTAGTAAAGATGAAGTGCAAGTTAATGGTACTTCTGCAGATGTTGAGTCTCCCTGTACATTCCAGGTTCCTGCACATGGTATTGATGTTAATACCCCTGCTTCTACTGGACATGGTCCAGAGACAGCGGAGGACTCATCTAAGAAAGGACCGCAGAAGAAAGGGACACCAAGATCAACTCTTAAAAGAGAACTTGGTAGGTTGGATGCATTCGAGGCAGGCCAATCATCTATCTTGAAAGATTCTACCCGAAAGAAACGAGAGCCAGGAAGTATCCATGTTCTGTTTAGCCATGGATTGGATGATGATCTAGTAAAGCAGCAGCGAAAGGTAATTTTAGAGTGTTGAGTGCTTTTATGATTTCAAAAATATTGGTTGTCATTCTTACAGAGGGAGATTGGTTGGCAGATATTGACGAGGCTCGGAGGTCAGGCCACAACTTCACCTGCAGATTGTACTCACTTTGTCACGGATAAGTTTGTTCGGACCAGGAACATGCTAGAAGCAATGGCTGCTGGTAAACCCATTGTCACATACTTATGGTTGGAGAACTCTGGCCAAGCAAGCTATTTCATCGATGAAAAGAAATACATTTTAGAGGATGCCAAGAAGGAGAAAGAGATTGGTTTCAGCATGTCTGCTTCTTTGGCGAGTGCACAACAAAGGCCTCTCTTGCAGGTATGGTAGTTATGAGAACTTTCTTTCATATTAGGAAAGTAATTGTAAGAGCATCTAAGATGGATGGGTATCAGCTGAATACTCCTAAACCATCTTATTATATTGTGCTATAGTGCATTAGCTTTTTACTTTCCTGTACCAAAACTATGTATGCGTATTTGTAATTCCTTTCTTTCAAACTTACATATAGTATTTAATGAACTCTACCTTATTGTGCAGAATAAAAGATTATTTATCACCCCAAATACAAAGCCTGAGCGGGATTCAATTGTATCTTTGGTCAAGGCAGCTAACGGGCAGGTGAGTCTTACTCTCTGCTCACTTATAACTTCCTTGACAAGACTAAAAGGAGCAGCTATTTCCCTGTAGACTCGTGTTAAAAAAAGATGATTGTAAGAGGCTTTATTGAAGGGGCTAAAAGAATGGAGGCAAATTGGAAATGGCAAATATACAATTACGAAGTTATGGCCTTGAAAGTTTATTGACTTGGAAATTTAATGAGTCTAGAATGGGGAAATCTTAAAAAACAGAAGATAATTCTGGTAAATGCAAAAGTTTCCGTCCAAAATTGATGTTACTAGCCTGAATCTAAATATGCAACCGCAAATTGGCACAAATTAGAGTGCCATCATACCAGGTGAAACAACTGACCTATGCAGACAAGCTCTTGATGCAGAGTTTTTGGGCTAATTCAAGCCTTGCAAGAGTGCATAGGCTTCAGCCAGATTATTAGTAAAGATTCCCAAGCTACAAGTGTAGGTAAACTGTTGTTCCTCTGGGGTTAAAAATAACCTCTCCCGCACCTGCCACCCCAAATACTTTGCAGATTTAAATGTACATGGAACTTCATAAAAAATGAAATGTTGCAATGTATGTGTTTTTAATAAGTTGTGAATAAATGCTGTAACTGGGTTAACTGCTTGTCATTTACTAGGCAGGGTGCATGGCAATAAAGGTGCCCAAATTATTTATAAATTTTGCAGAAGTTTTCCTCCATGGATTGATACCACCTTCAGCCACGGGAACCTATGTAAAATGCTAAAGTTCGAAAACCAGTAGTAGAAGTTGTTGAAATGCTTGAATTTTTTGAGAAACCCTGAAAAAATAACTAGCACTGGTAGCTGAGTTAGATAAGGATGAGAAGCTAGACAAGAATTTTACAAGAATTTCTGATGGTGGATTGATGATTGATCTTCTGAAATCAACTTCTTAATGACTCTGCACTCTGAGTTATGCAGAAGTAGGAAAAAAATATTTCTAGATCAAGGGATTACATGTCCCGTTTTGACGTTCACATCCCTACTATTGGAAGTTTTTCTCAAGCTTTCCCTAGAAAAGAGGTTTCAGTGGTTCGTCAACTCGTGCAGTATCTGCTAGATGCTAATCAATGAGTTTAAATCCAACCAAATAATTCTTGATGAATAGCTACTAAAGACAGATAGAGGATGAATATGTTTGAAGTATCTTGTTATAAACTTTGATTTAATGGATTGTCTTCGATGTTAATTTAATGACAGGTTTTGAATAGCCTGAAAGGAGCTTTTAGTAAGAAAGACGAAAATATGGAGAACTTAATTGCCATTTCTTGTGAAGAAGACTACGAAGTTTGCATCCCTCTTCTTGAGAAAGGTATGCTAAAGTGTTGAAATTCAATAAAATCTTCTGAAATTAAGGGGAATTCAAAAGCTTCAAATGTTGGAAGATCTCAAAGGAAAAAATCAAAATGTGTTCCACTGATAACATTTACATAAAAACAGTGCAGTTTTTGTCAGGGTACTGCATCATCACATAATACTATTGTTTACTGGAGACTTTGGAACCTGAAGTCATTGATAGTATTGTAGATTGATACTTTGATGTAAGCATGTGCATTATGTAGCCATGTTGGCACAAACTAAAGAGAACTATTCATCCTGCAGGTGTAAGGGTTTACTCCACCGAGTTTTTATTGAATGGAATTGTTGTTCAGAGTCTAGATTTTTCCAGGTAGGAGAAGACCATGTTTAAGAACTATGAAAGGTTTTTGTGACTATTGTATTTTTACATTGCAATTTGATACATGCATGAGTTGAATCATTTGATCTTCTCTTATCACTTGAAACTTTCATGTCGTATCAATTACATCTCTTAAAAATTAACATTCACATATCATAAGTAATCTTATTTATTAGTAGCTTGGAAATGGAAAGTATTGGATAGGGTAAGGATCATTTATCAGTTGGTTGTTTGTTTTGCCACAGAGATCAGCTTTTTACAGATCACGTGAAACGAATGCGTTCGAGGCAGCGGTCATCATGATAGCAAGTAAAATGCTTGAATGTTTTAAACTATTATGTTGTATATGCAAAACTTTGTTTATGGAAAGTATAGTTTAATTCTTTTGATTGGCTTGTCACTAGCAAGTAAAATGTGTCTTTTCCTTTGTGAAGCAGTATGCTTGTATGCCTGTACAAACAAGGATTCTCTTTCTTTTTTGTGTTCCTCTACCTTGAGATTGTAATTACCTTTATGTAAATAACTCCATATCTTGCACTTTTTTTGAAGGTTTTATGTTGTAAAATCCAGCAGTTTTCCTTTCTTTAATTTGGGAACCTTTAGTTATTGTTTCATTGACATTTAGATACTTTACTGTTTTGTGTTTGATCATAGATTTCTGTTTTATAGCACTGAACTCTTATATCTTAAAATGCAAAACAAATAAATTTTTTTCTTTCTCCGGTTGTTGAAACAAGATTTATGTTAATTTAAATAAATGCACAATGCCCTCAGCTGTACTTGTAGGACGAATTCAGAATTTGATGAAGTCCATCTAATTACCATGGCCTGAGTTCTAGATTTATTTGTAGACTGTCATCACAAAAAGTGCACCATACTTTTCTTCCCTCAAGAATTGAGACAAGAACAAAATCTCCCTCTGGTGCAGCAGGTGAGATTGTTTACAAAAAAAACATTTATAGCAACGAAATTTAGGAAACCAAAATGGGAGGAGAGCTCCCCTATTACTAGTCAAATTCGAAAAGCTTGCCATTTGGATGGGGCCGATGACCCCGAGGCACTGCTATTGTTCATTCACTGTTTCTGCTGATGCTATTTGGGTTCTGACCCCCCTTGAAATTATTGTTGCTAATCCTCTTGACCCCATTATCCATGGGCTTCTTGGAGCTTCCACAAGTGTCATAGCATTGGAGCTCATTGTTTGCGAAGGTTTCGTCCTTTGTGTCACGCCATTTCTTCTTCTAGTGTGCAACAAAACTTAATAATATTTTTTTTGAACTAGCTTCCTCTTATCACGATGAGGCTAATACATCCATATTTAGCATTATGGGGGAATCATTGGCGCTATTCAATTTGGTTTTTGTTCGGCTTAGGAGCCTCGAGTGGGGGGTATCTATTTTTCCAAATTTTTGCCCAGGACTTGCACTTGGCCCCATCTGTTGTTGTGTGTGATGGAACACATCCACAAGTGCAAGCACAAGCATGATCATGTCACTTGGTAGGAGTCAGGACTTGAACCCTGGAGGGGGTTATGTGAGATTTTTTACCTAGTTGCCAGGTCGCTGTTTCTCCTTCCTCATGGCACAACAATACCAATAAAATCCTCACCTTGAGATATGTGTAGAGCTATTGATGGCGCAACACTAGATTGGGTTGGGAGGCGAGCTATTGCTATGTAGGGGTGAGTTAGGAGGTGCATGAATGCCTCAAGCATGCATATGACAATCTTCAGTTTGATCTTCAATTCAACTCTCAATTTAGTTCAATTTTAACTTTTTAAGTGGCATGCATGGTCTATTCTTAGACATGACATAGATCCCTGGGTAGGCTAAATCGCATTGCATGAGAGGCTCTATTCTAGAAGGGGCATAGATCCCTACGATGCATGCCACTGTTTTTATCTAATGCAGAGGTCTAGTAAATGTATGCTTTGGCTTAGTCATATCTAGTTGAGGCGCTCTATTCTTGGCATTGTTCTCCATGGAGGAGGGTGCACTAGGTGATCAGATTAGGGTTAGGGTTTGACATGTTCAAACCAAGTGCTTCTTGCATGTGTCAAAATACATTGTATTTCCGCTCCTCTTCCCATTCTATAAAGGAGATGCAAGTGCACCACTGTGTTGGTTAGCAAGTATTAGTTTTGAGCCATTGTATTGTATTTCTTCTTTTTAGTTTTTCCTTTGAAGATTGATGTGATTGAGAGTTAAGATTTGTGTATTCGTTGTTTGTATTTTCATCAATGCGTGTTTGTAGATTAACGTACTTAGTAGTTGTTGTTTTGATTGAAGTTTTGTTTTAAGCTACCTAGGTTTAGGCCATTCTTTTCGAGTGCATAATTTGCTTACCATGGTTTGAAAATTGACATGGTATTAGACCATTGACATGGTATTAGACCATGTTTACTAAATTTTTCTAGGATTTTGTGTATGGAAATAATAGGTACTAGTGAGAGGGAGATGTCAGAGGGATTTAGTGGGTGTGATGTCCAAGCTTTAATGATCGAAGTAGATCTATGCCAATGGTTGGCGTGTGGAGTTGTGATAGTTTGTTGGATGAGATGCTCAAGATCTTCCAATGATTGGAAGGTTGTTATTGACTTGAGATAGGTGATTTGCAATTGGGATAGGTTTCATATCTTATTTTTGTTGAGATTGATTTGTTTGTTCAAGTATGCTTTTAGGGTTTGTAGCACTGGCAAGTTTCGGTCTTCGAGAGTGTCACATGTTGGAGGACACTTCCAACTTTGTAACGTGGAAGTGTAGGTTGTAGGATCTCTTGGAAGAAGTTGAACTGTGGTATCTCGTGGATAAGGAGGGCACACCTCCCTTTGATCCCAAGGACTTGGTAGAGCATACTAAGAAGTCAACCAAGTCAAAGCCGTTTGTCCTTGATTCTGTGAAGGATTGCTTGATCCATCACATCATAGAAAAGAAGATGATGACGGATATGAATGATGCTTTGATTACTCTATTATAGAGTGTTAACATATCCCACATGATGCTTTTGAAAAACCAAGTCTTTGGTACATGCATGAGCAATATTGATGTTATAGCAAGCAATACGATGAAGATCATGGAGTTGAGAGATTGTCTCATTGCCATACAAGATGAGGTGGATGAGGATGAACTAGTTTAGATTACTATGAATGGGTTCCATTCATCTTGGGACATGTTTGTTCAATGTTTATGTGTTCGTGATAAGTTTCCCACTTCTGAAAAAATGTGGGATGACTTTTCCTAGGAGGGGACAAGGTTCAAGACAATAGGAGCTAAAGACAAGGAAGTTCAATACCTGGCCATTATTGAGAGGACGAGGAAGGGTAGCAAGAAAGGAGGACCTGGGAGGGATCAGAAGGAAGACTCAGGATCTTCAAACCATGGGAAGAAGGATTTTAGCTAGGTGAATTGTTTTAAGTGCCACAAATTTGATCACTATGTCTCTATTGTCTTGAGAAGAAGGGGAAGGGTAAGCAACGACAATAGCAACAAAGCAATTTGCAGGGAATGTAGAAGCTTTTGCAGGAGTAGATGAGCTTGCATCCAAATTGGAGACAACCTTCTCCATGGTATAATGTCTTTCCCCTAACACTGTTTCTGGTGTCAGGTGGTATGTGGACAGTGGAGCTTCTAGACAATGATAGCCAACATATCAACTTTCTTTAGACTAGAAGAACGAGATTTTGTCATGCAGGGGGAGCTTCGTGATGATGCCAAGTATTGAGTGATTGGGATGGGCTCTATCTCATTTTGCATGCCAATAGGAGAGCTTCTTGAGCTACATGAGGTATTGCATGTTCCTAGTTTAACAAAGATTCCTTTTTTGGTTTATTTTCTAACAGATCTAAAGTGTATGGCGGATTTTGATGCTCAACAAGTGATCATTAGAAAACACAGCCTTGATCCTGGTTGAATTTTGCCTAGAGGAGTGTGTGAGGGTGGCCTTTATAGATTGCTAGTAGAGTGTATGAAGCATGGAGCTTTCAGGCATAGTAGTGACAATCTTTGTGAGCTTTGGCACATGCGTTTAGGTCACTTGCACTATGGATTTGTGCCTCTCTTGAAGGACACTGTGGAGGGATTGCCTAATTTCAAGGTGGAGAGGACAAGAGTGTGCAAGGGATGTGCACTCGACAAGCATGCCATGACTTCTTTCCCAAGTAGTGGGCAATAATCGAGAGGGATCCTTGCTCTGGTACATTCAGATGCGTGTGGACCCATGTCATCAGCTTCATTGACAGGTAATATCTATTACATTTCTTTCATTGATGATTCTTTTAGAAAAAAATGGATTTATTTTATGAAGACGAAGGATGAGGTCTTTAGCAGGTTCCAAGAGTTCAAAGCTCTATGGAGAACCAAACATGGAAGAAGATGAAGATACTAAGATTAGATAATGGAGGAGAGTATAACTCCAAGGAGTGTGATTCCTTTTGCTGAGAAACATGGATCAAGAGGGAGTCAACAATGCCTTACAATCCATAGCAGAATGGGGTTGTTGAAAGGAAGAATAGGTTCATTGTTGAGACGACCAAGGTTGTGGTTCATGACCTAGATCTGCCTATGTTCCTTTGGGCGGAAGCATGTAGTACAAATGTTTACATCTTGAATAGGTGTCCTCATAGGGTATCGAAGGACAAAATACTAGAGAAAGATTTCACTGGTGAGAAACTCCCAATATCACACTTTCATGTTTTTGGTTGTCTTGTATATATTCATATCTTTGAGGAGAAAAGAACTAAATTGGAACCCCCTAGTTTGAAGGGTGTTTTTGTTGGATATAGTGAGTTCTCCAAGGCTTATGGATTCTACATTCGTCATAGCAAAAATAGTAGTGAATAGAGATGTGAAGTTTTATGAAGGTGCATGGTCCTCAAGGTCTCAGGAGCCTCCAATAGAAGTTGAGTAGGGAGAAACACTTGCTGTCCCAAATGCCGATCCACAAAAATCAGAAGTTTCAGAATCAGATCAGCAAGGTTTTGGAGTTGGAATCATTGCTTTAGTACCTTCTAGTCTAGTCAGGAAGCCTAGGTGGCTTACCCAGACATTGTAGGATGCACATGAGCAAGTTGGAGCTCCAAAGATGTCTTTTCGGGTAAGTCATCCTCCTAAAAAGTTTCCGAATTATGTTGCACCAATCTCTTCCATCATTGATGCAAATCCTTTAGTTACGAGAAGGTAGCAGGTGAGCAGGTATGGTGGGATGCCATTTTGGAGGAGTATAATTCTATCATAAAGAATGATGTTCAAGAGATTGTGTCGAGATCAGTGAGGAAGTTAGTGATTGATTCCAGGTGGTTGTACAAGGTAAAGCTTGCAATAGTGGCAACCTAGAGAAGTACAAGGCTCCATTTATAGCGAGAGGATTCTCCCAAAGAGAGGGAGTTAACTATTAGGAGACCTTTGTTGCAGTTACCAAGTATACTTCCATTAGGTCCATTATGTCTTTAGCATCATTTTTTGGTTGGCATTTATAATAGATGGATGTAAAGAAAATGTTTCTTAATAGTTTGATTGAGGAGGAAGTATAAATAAACTGAGAAGCTTTGAGATGCATGGGCGACCAATATATGCAAATTGAAGAAGACCTTTTAAGGGTTGAAGCCGACATCACGTGCCTGGTACTCAAGATTGATGAGTACCTGATAGGTTTGGGCTTCACCAAAACAGTTGTAGATCCCAATATCTACTATTTGTTTGATAGATCAGATTTGCTTGTTTTGGTTTAATATGTAGATGACTTGATACCTACAGGGAGTTCTGTGAAGCTCATAGCATAGTGCAAGATAGAGTTGGCACATGAGTTCGACATGGACATCAACCTTATGCACTATTTTTAGGTTTAGAGGTTTGGTAGGGTATATGTGATGTATTCCTTGACAGGGAAAGTAGACAGTGGAAATCCCAAAGTGGTTTCAAATAATGGATTGTGAACCCTCGACCACTCCCATGATTCGAAATATGAAGTTAAACGTTGACTTAGATTCCGATTTCTTAGATCCTTCGGTGTATAGACAATTCATTGGTTCCCTTATGTATTTAGTGAATACTAGACTTGATATTTGTTTTGCAATGAATACTTTGAGCTAGTACATGGTTGAGCGAGGAAGATTCATTAGGTTGCTACAAAGTTTGTGCCTCGATACTCAAAGGGAACAATGCATCATGGTCTAAGGTATGTAGGAGATGGTGAGTTAATGTTGCATGGTTTTGTGGATTCTGATTGGGTTGGAGATGCAGGTGGCAAGAAGAGTACTTTATGGTTCTTCTTTAGTTTGGGTTCATGTATGATATACTGGTTTAGCAGGGAGAAAGCGGTAGTGGCACTTAGTTCAATAGAGGTTGAATACATGGCAACCAATTTTGCTAGTTGTGAGGCCATCTAGCTTCACAAGTTGATAGCAGAGTTGATCGATCAGATGATGGAGCCTATTGTGATATACTATGACAATCATCATTGTATCAGACTATTTGAGAATCCAGTTCTTCACGACCGCCCCAAGCATATTGACATTTGGTACCATTTCCTCGATAGAGTTTAGAAGGGAGTAGTGGTTCTTGAGTATGTTCCCTCGGATTCACAAGCTAAAGACATCTTGACTAAGTCCTTGGCAAAGGGGAAGTTTGAGATGCTAAGGGAGAGATTGGGATTGGTGGAGAACACCTTCCTCCCAAAGAGGGAGTGTTAGATTTTTACCTAGTTGCTTGGTAGTTGATTCTCCTTTCTCATGCCACAACAATTCCAACTTCTAGTAGAACCTTCACCTTGAGATCTGTGTAGAGCTATTGATGGTGAAGCACTAGGTTGGGTTTAGGGGTGAGCTATTGATATATAGGGTGAGTTAGGAGGGTGCATGCATGCCTCGAGCATGGTTATGCTAGTGTTTAGTTTGATCTTGAGTTCAACTTTCAATTCTCAATCCAGTTTTAGGTTTCATGCATGGTCGATTCTTGAATAGGGTGTAGATCCCTAGGTAGCCTAGGGCGCATTACATGAGAGGTTTTGTTCTAGGAGGAGGTGTGTAGATCCCTAGGATGCATGCAACCATTTATGTCCAGGTTCGAAGGTCCAACAACTACATGCTTTGAGTTAGTCTTCTCTAGTTAAGGCACTCTATTTTTGTCAATCCTATCCATACAAGAGGGCATACTGGGTGATCAGATTAGGATTAGGGTTAGGGCTTGACATGTTCAAACTGACCACTCCAAGCATATTGACATTTGGTACCTTTTCCTCAAAGACAAAGTTCAGAAGGGAGTAGTGGTTCTTGAGTATGTTCCCTCGGAT
Source organism: Picea engelmannii (assembly GCA_009831015.1). Lineage (NCBI taxonomy): Eukaryota > Viridiplantae > Streptophyta > Pinopsida > Pinales > Pinaceae > Picea > Picea engelmannii. Next base: position 120,738 of record ML826636.1, read on the forward strand.
TTGCAAGTTGTAGACATCTTGACTAAGCCCTTGGAAAAGGGGAATTTTTAGACACTAAGGGAGAGATTGGGATTGGTGGAGAACACCTTCCTCCCAAAGAGGGAGTGTTATATTTTCACCTAGTTGCTTGGTAGTTGATTCTCCTTCCTTGTGCTGCAATAGTTCCAACTTCTAGTAGAACCTTCACCTTGAGATCTGTGTACAACTATTGATGGTGAAGCACTAGGTTGGGTTTAGGGGTGAGCTATTGATATGTAGGGGTGAGTTAGGACGGTGCATGCATGCCTCAAGCATGGGTATGCTAGTGTTTAGTTTGATCTTGAGTTGAACTTTCAGTTCTCAGTTCAGTTTTTAGGTTTCATGCATGGTCGATTTTTGAATAGGGTGTACATCTCTAGGTAGCCAAGGGCGCATTGCATGAGACGTTCTATTCGAGGAGGAGGCGTGTAGATTCCTAGGATGCATGCAACCATTTATGTCCAGGTTTGGAGGTCCAACGATTACATGCTTTGACTTAGTCCTCTCTAGTTAAGGTGCTCTATTCCTATCAATCCTATCCATGCAGGAGGGCATACTAGGTGATCAGATTAGGATTAGGGTTCGGGATTGACATGTTGAAATTGAGTGCTTCTTGCATGTGTTCAGATACATTGTACTTTTGTTCCTCCTATTCTATAAAGGAAATGGAGGGTGCACCACTATGTTGGTTAACTAGGTTTACTTTTGAGCTAAGTCACATGAACTTGGGACACGAAAATACGAGTATCTGACACGGGACACACCAACCTCATAAATAGGATACGGGGGACATGTTTTATATATATCTATATATTAAAAAAATTATATATTTTAAAAAATTACTAATTACAAATACAAAAATGAAATATATACATAAAGATCCAATTTTTTTAGAAACTAAAACATTTACAAAACACATGGAATCCCTTCAAATCTCAATTTTACCCTTCACTTACACAATGAGAGACTGCGAGAACTCTTTCCCTGGAGTTGAAAGTGAGAAAATACCATTGAAAAACCATTTTTTAGAGTCAGACACGCGGGAGACACCTAGGGCACGTGCCCTGTTTTAGGACACGTGTCCTAGCTTGTCCGTGTTCGATACGTGGGATATGGAAACGGGCCCCCAGTTGGACGTGTCCTGTTTCTTAGCTTTTGAGCGATTGCAGTGTGTAAGCATTTTGAGACATTCATTCCAGCAAGTGCAGTAATGGAGGTGGAGATCAAACTGAGTTTTTCTTTCAAGGATGATTTCCTGTAGACTATGTGGCACAGTGCTGTTAAGAGTTCAGTCCTATTTCATGGAGATTGTTAGAGGCAAGAAGGGCTATCTTAGAGATATTATGCACTATTTCAGCCCTGTCCTGACACTTAAATAGCCAGCAGTCCATACTCTTTGAGGCCTGTTTTTATGCCTAAACTTTTGTTTTCCAAATCTCTACTGTTTACACAGTAGCTAGTATCAGGGGCTGATCTAAAATTTTCATTGCAGAAGCATGTCACGATATTCTTGATCCCAAGAAATGTTCCAAGGCCGGAAGCAGAAGAATAAACTGAAATCTGAAGCCAAGTCTTTGAAGGGAGCTGCTATAGTTTTTGGGTTTGCACACAGGTTGAAGAAGGAAAGGGGTTACATATCTAAGTAGTTGACATTCTTCCTGCAGGAAATGGTAGCAAATTCTGAAAGTGGTTCATTAAATCTGGAAGTGAAGGATCACCAGCATTAGGGCTGGATCTCCAAGTCTATAATCATTGATGATTTGTTTTAGATGTGCCATGCAAATTTTTATGAGTGGGTTAGTGGAGACAATAGCAAATCTAGTACTGTTGACATAGAAATTATCTCTGTTGGTCCAAGATCTGAATGTTGGTGGGAATCCTCTCCCAAGCCAGCTCACATGCAGCCCTAGATGAGTTCAAACTCCTATTTGATTGTTTTCTGGAGATTAAGAAGCAGAAGTTGCTGAAACAATAGCACATAAGACGTGTCATACATAATTTTTCAGAATCCATTCTAAGTACTATTGACATCACCATGGCATCATTTACAGCAGCACTAGAGGCTGATTTGAAACAACAGTAAATCAACATCATAGTTCAGCATATAGAGTGATCACAGGGCACCCTTTCCAAATTCACCTGTGGGCAGATTCTTCATCAAATAGCAAGATGCATCTTCAGATTTCGAAGTTGGGGTTATATTGCCATTTTGGATATCTTTTCCAGAACGCCTTTGCTGGTAATTGACATGGAGTACTTTTATCACACTTGGCATAAAGTTAGGAGGCAGTTGGAGAAGAGCACTCCCTCTTTTCTTAAGCATAGTGGTCAATTTTTTGTCATAGTCAAAGTTTCACTGTTAGGAGAAGCGTTTTATTCCTAGACCTTGTTTGGTGGGCATTTTTGGGTGATCATAGCACATAGATTGTTGGCTTGATCTCAGATGAGGGTCTGCATAGGTGTCCAACAAAAGGGGGTCCACTGTAGTCTAAGCACTGACATATTCCTTCCCTAGGAAGGGGAAGGTCTCACCCTAAGCATTGTGGCAAGTCTAAAGGCTGTATAGGGCTTGCGCAGAATGGCTATCGCGATTGACATTCAAATCCATATGCATAGCTTTCCCTAACCATTGCATCAATGATTCATCCATTATAGCGCAACTCTCATTAATTCACACAATAACCAACAAACCATCGCAACTAGTACTATCATCTATTTAAGGTTGCAACATATTAGATCAGATAGTATCCATTAGTAAGCACAGTTAAAGAACAATAGTAAAACACATCATCACCATACTCAAGGAAGACAATGAAAATTTTAAACGGGAGCCTCATTCCATTGATATTCTATTATTCACTATAATCTAGTACATTCTCATACATCAGATGGGGCTATACCCATACAAAACAAATTATAGAAATAATATTCATCAGAAACCTAATCTCTAAAGAAGTAGATGAGTACCATAGCCACTAACTATCTATTAGCTATCAATTGATTGATGAAGAACAACGCCCTCAGGCTTGCGTCCTTCAATATATATCCTTGCACCCATGGGCGAGAGGGTACATTCAAAACTCTATAGAACTTTTGTCTTTCTTTTAGTTTCGGCTTGATGGACTTGCAATTATCTCCTGCTTTGGCCAAGTGTCTCTCTTCTTTCACCACCTCATCGTTGATTGGGATCCTACCTATTACTTTGGTCCTTGTCTTCCTTTAATGTCGTTACTCTTCACTGCTCCTGACCATCTTTGCTCCACGTGGCGCAACTCTAATTCATTATGTTCGTTGATACCCTGGCCTTCCTACCGTTGCAATCATGTTGCCTTCAAAATTCAAAACAAGGGCAAGGGGCCCAACAAGCCCCACCCACAATTGTTGACTTGCCCTTGAGTCAACTTTTGTTGATTTTGCTAGATTCAACATCCTCTACTTCTTTTCCAAATGAGGGGCCCAACTCTGGGACCACCTCCAAAAATTTGCCTTTGAATTAATAGAATTCTTTGTCTTGTGCCAGCTGCGTTATCAATTCCATTGCAATGATTAGATCTTAGCACACCGTTGGAATTGACGTGGGAGGGGTGCTGGTTGCGTGGGTTGCGTCAATCTCAAGTGGAGCCTCCAATGTCTCTTCATCTTTGTGTGGCTCTTCTGATGTTTGCTGCTTTGGCGTTGTGCTGGGTTATTGTAGCTAGTCCTTTTGTTGTCTTCCATGTGCTCCTAGCTAGGCTTCTTCCTGTTGCTATTGTTGCTTTGTTTATTATTTCTGTTGGTTGGTTTGCTGGTTCACCCCACTAGCGAGGTCTTTCTTGGGATTCTTATCATCCATTCTTGCTACAATCTATTGCATCTGTGCTAGGCGTCCTTTCCCTTCCTTTGATTGCTGTGCTGGGTTGCGGTTGGTGGTGTGGTCATGGCCCCTTGTTTGCTGTTCATGCTACTGGTGTTGGTGATCCCCTATGGAGTCCTTGGGTTCCATTTCGATCTCCCTGCACGGTGTTAGAACATGAAAGATTGTGCTCGTTTTACCATTGACAATACCCTTGTCACCCAACCATAGGCCAAAGCCACCCTCCGAGCACCTTGACCTTGACAGAGAAGAGAGTCCTAGTAGCAATCCAATAGCCAAGAGAGGCTAATGCACCAAGCAAGAAGTAACCAAGCTGATCAGATAGTCCCACCCAAAAGCTGGCGCAGTACCTTCCCCAGGACTTGCGCACAAGACTGCAACTGTACTGCGCAGAACTGGCTCTCTGCAACTG